>CABFOQ010020269.1:1713-22815 GCA_900660455.1 Gephyroberyx darwinii
GGAAAAGGATATCACACACACACACACACACACACACACACACACACACACACACACACACCCATACACACACACACACACACACACACACACACACACACACACACACACACACACACACACAGATTTCTTAATATCATATCTGAAATATCATCTTTTACATATGTTTCAGAAAGTACAGAACTACAAAGTTATTGTTCAAGCAAAAGATCATGGAATAAAACCCCTTTCCTCCACTGCCGTTGTCAATCTCCGTATTGTTGACGCAAACACTCATGCACCTACATTCAAGGCGAAGGAGGTATGTTTTTAAAAAAAAAATGTATTTAACCTTTATTTAATCAGTCAAGTTACTCAAGAACAAATTCCTGATTAGTAAAATGTTTGATTTAAAAAAAGTGATGTGTGGGGTTTAAGATGAAAATATTCTGCCTTTCCAGTACCGTGGTAATGTGTCAGAGATGGTGTCCAACAGGGAAGTTTTGAGAATCTCAGTGGAAGACAAAGACACCCCTCAAACCCGTGGTTGGCGTGCCAAGTACTTTTTCATTAAAGGGAATGAGGATGGAAACTACAAAATTGAGACTGACCTTGAGACTAATGACGGTATCCTGACTGTTATCAAGGTAAACCTGCTTTCCTCACTCTGAAAGCCATTTGATTCATTTACAGTGGCTGATAGTGTATTGATCACTTCTTGTGTAGTGTAAATACAGCTATCAAGCCTACAAAGTTTAAACCACGTATTATTGTTATCATGATTTTATTGTTTGTATGCTTTCCAGGGGAAGGATTTTGAGAGGACAACTCTTGCCACCCTGCAGATCGGAGTAGAGAACGAAGAACCCTTGTTTGTGTGTCGTGCTAATTCAAAGGCAGCCACACCCCCACCTGCTGATTCAGTCACCGTCTTTGTCAAAGTGATTGATGTGAATGATGCTCCTGTGTTTGACAAGGATGTGACTGACGTGTATCGGATGGAAGAGGAGGAGCCAGGGAAGGTGCTGTACATGCCAAAGGTTACTGATGTCGACTCCAACGTCACCAACATCAGGTTGGTGACTGCATACATGCCTAATGACCCTATTCCCATGGTGGACATTTTGAAAATATACATGTATATTCAATATACAGTAGGGTCCAAAAGTCAGAGTCCATTACCAAGAACTGTTTGTTTTCATCATTCATCAAAAACAATTTTTTTTTTTACTTAGTCGATGCTTAATTAGAATTGATACAAATCAATTCATGCTCATATGAAATTGAAATATATCTAAATATCGTATTCATACTATTTGGTAAGGTTTTCTCAAATTGTTGGCATTTATTTAATTCCCCGGGTGTGCTCCTAATTTTTTATTATCCAATCTTGTTTGACAAATATCATTTGACTAAAAGTTTGATGAAACAAAAGAGGTAGGGGACTCATAGCTGGGCTGTACTTACTTTTCTGGGTAGAGGGTAGATGAATGTTCAAAATGGCCACCCTGGGAATAGGGTCCATGGCGATTGTGGTACACAACAGGAAAATTAAATGTGCAGTAAACAATATGTTATGACATACACCTTGCGTTTCCAGCAGTTGCAATTCAATGTAGTCATTCAGTTTGTAGTGTTGTTGCAGTTATAACACTGTGGCCTTGTTTTTACTCTCCCCTTTCTCCTGTTGTTCTCAGGTTTGAGCTGCTAGAAGATCCAGCTGATTGGGTAACCATTGATAAGAAAACAGGACAAATCACATCAGCTAAGAAGATGGACAGAGAGTCTCCCTTTGTTGACAAGGACGACATTTACAAAATCCTAATCATTGCCATAGATGATGGTAAGAAAGAATAGTATACTGTACTGAAGCACATGCTAGATAATAGGGTCTATTGGTAATTTGAACATGAGTAAAATAAAAATATCCTACACCAATGGAGTGGCTATAACACTGCAAATTTTATAGGGGAGCCTCCAGCCACAGCTACAGCTACCGTCCTGGTCAACCTGAGGGATGCCAATGACAATATTCCTAAACTGGTCCACCAAAGCATTGTTATGTGTACAGACAAGGGCAAAAGCATCATGGTGCCAGTCGAGGACTCAGATGCCGAGCCTTACAGTGGGCCCTTCACTTTCAGCCTGGGGGGCGACAATGTTGAAACATTGAAGCAGCGATGGAAACTAGACCCTTCCACTGGTTGGTACAAAGCCTCATTCCTTTCCCATGTCTAATTGTATCTATGGGAAGACAGGGGCTTCTAATGTTATGTTGTTTAAATCAAAGAGGAGGGTTCATTTGAGTCTGCCACCACCCACCTCTCTCTACATCCCTCTCCAGGTGAGGCAGGTGGGCTTGTGTGCCTGAAGAGCCCTGCTTATGGTAACTACTCAGTGCCCCTGACGATTCAGGGCCAACAGGGCGAGGTGGCGCATGAAACTTTGCAGGTGGTGGTGTGTGACTGTGAAGGAGGAGAGGTTTGCCGTGGGAAGTTGCCAGTCCTAGCCAGGCTTGGGGCAGCTGGCATAGGACTGATCTTCGCAGGACTTCTCTTACTTCTGCGTGAGTGTGACAACCAGAAATATTGGAGGAAATAGGCCATTGTACATTACCAACACCATTAAGTTATTTCCTAGTACACTTGCACTGAGTCTCCTACATGTGTAGCACTAAGGGGATATAATATAAACACATTTGGCACTAAAATGCTTTCAGGAAGCTTAGCTATTCAAGTTTATAAAAGGGTTGAAGAATAAGAGGATTTTTCAGTTCCAGTCATATATTCCTGTTGTGGTGATTTAACGATCAAACTATATGTACACATATAGTTACACTCTAGCTCGGTGTTGTTTTCATATTTGTCTGCAGTTTTGCTGCTGCTTGTCATTTTTTGCGAGTGTGGAGGGAAGAACTTCAAGCACATCCCTATCCTAGAAGACAAGGGCAACCAGTCCCTTATCAAGTACAATGAGGAAGCAGGGGGCTCCCCATGCCAGGTGTGTTTGTGTGTGTGTGTGTGTGTGTGTAAGAGGGAGGGAGAGAGAGAGATTTTTGAGATTTGTTTTTCCACCTCCTTCTTACTTCATCTCTTTTCTCCCTCTCCTCCAATCATCCTGTGTCATCCGTTTTATTCCTTTCAGCTATTCCATATCTTCACCCATACTCTCATCTTTTCCACTCCCAGGCTGAGCCAACTCTCTTCCTGACTTCTTCCAACAGTGTAGCGGTGACCGATGGACTAAAGCAGAGCACCATGCAGGTACATGGAACAAAACGTGTCCTCCTTCACCCTCTCATTCCCCTTCTTACTGCTTTGTGTCATGGCAAGGTCTTGGGTGTGTCAGTGTTTAATCAGCATCAGGGTGTGTGTCTCAGGGTATAGTTTCTAGATATAGAAACTATAGAAGTCACAAAACTTGACCGTGTGTTTCAGAGTGTGGGAAGAATTGCATGACAGCAATAATCCATGCAATCAATTACCTCTTTGTCTGTCTGTCTGATTGTGATGAGGGATGAATGGGTATGTGATGTATGACTTTGTTGTCAGCATATTCTGGGCAAACATGCATGACACATGAATTATGGAGTTCATGCAGGACTATATAAGGAGTGCTATCATTCAGAACTATACCAACCATGCTAGGATTGTAGGCGTACAGGGCTAACCAGGATAGTGGGACACAACACATAGAAAACATGTTGCATAGCTCTGCTTTGATCATAGCTACTAGAAATAAAGCTTACTCCAGAACAAGTGTGCCTTTCAAGGTGCAATAGATAACTGTTTGGGGTGAACTGGGGGTTAAGGAGTTGAATGATATGTAATGTCACTACTGTAGTATTTTCAGCTGCTGAGGAATTATATGATTGTACAAGGATATTTTTGTCTGAAAAGTTTGAAAGCTTGAAACTGCAACTCCTTGAAAATGGATTCCCATTTGCAATTCCCTTTTTTGTATTTTTAAAGTGTTAAATACTGTAGAGACAAATACTTCACATTTGTGTTACACTCGTAAGCTTAGTTAATTTGCTCTGCTTGACTAGATGCCTAAGACGTCTCAGATGATGGCCGAGGACACTGAGATGTACAGAGGCTCAGGACGCACTCTGGTGAGTGTCCTTGTATGTTTCTGTCTTCTTTGTGTCTTCTTTGAGATTCTACAAAACAAAAGATTGAGTTGTTAAAATGATTATTTCACAAAGTCAGCATGTTGAGTTTATATGCCATTTTAGTTAACTGAAAAGTGTCTAGTGGTGAGTGCAGATAAAATATGATATTAAATATCTATAGCAGACAAAGGAGCACGCTAGCAAGTACTTTTGCAAGTACAATTTACCTGGATTGATAAATTAAAAGGCTTATGTGCATGTGAAAATCAGGTTGAAATCATATTACAGTGTGTACTTATTAACCAATTCTGACAAATAAATATCAGCTGAGGATAAGCAGTGCCACTTACATATCTCCTGCAGACTTCCATGGTTGGACAGCAGCACGGCCTGGGCATGGCCAATGACACTTTGAGAAGCCTGGGAGGGCGGAGCATGGTGAGTGATTGCTGTCTCCCTTACATCCACCAGAGGGCCTCATGACCTTTCTTTTAACATGTAAAACACTTCTACAGTCTATGGTACAACTAACAAGCTGTGATTCCCATTGGGCAATTCCAGAACTAACTGTAGTTTGATAAGGGAGGTAGATCAGTCACACATCTCCAGATAATGTAAAACGTGAGACTGTGTGTATTTCCTCCTTTTCAGTCCTCAATGTGGAACACAGACAGGATGAACAGCTACATGGTAAGTGATGCTGTTCACTACTCTTAGTGCATATATAGTAATATACACTGTAGCAAGCCTATGCATTTGCATTTTCTATCAGCTGTAATATTTCATGATCCTCCTCTCTATGAACAGAATAATTCATCGAGGTACTCCCAGTCCATGTCGAATCAGCACATAGCAGATCACCTATACAGGGTAAGATCCTTTTCTTCACAGCACAGGAAGTACCAGAGCTGATAGAACTGCTCCAAGCATGCAATGTGAATGCTTTATAAAGCACCTGATCTTCATTGGTGACCATCAATTATGTACTCAACTGCATGGGCAGGTTAGAGTGGTAGCATGAGAATGTTTGCCTTGGCTTTCATCAGTGAGAGAAGAGGTCCAGAGTGTACTAACACGAATCTAGACTGAATATGTCTATATATCGTAATTGTCTAATTTTTAGATGTGTTGTTGTATGGCTCATCAATTCCACAGAGGCTGCATGTGATATCTGGAGACCATTTGGACTGCCCAGTGCACCAACCCTATGAGTATGCCTACGAGGGGCAGGGCAGCAAGTGCCAGTCACTGGACAAGTTGTCATTAAGCAACTTGGGAGATGATCTGGAGTTTCTGAATAATCTGGGGCCAAGGTTCAAGACCTTGGGAGGCATCTGTCATCAGACAATGCAGAAAAAGAACACACAGCTTTAAAGAACGTTGCTGAACTGGGATTTTCATATCAATCAACTCTATCATCATAATCAAAAATGATAATGGACTGATCGATCTGTTGCATAAAGGATATCATATAATCTGGCTTGAGTTTTATACTTTAAATTGTGGAGATGAGCTGAGCATCTTACATATTTGGAACATATATATTGGCTTTAATCCATAAAGCCTGAATTTTTGCTCGCCTGAAGACGAATGATGGAACTAAATTGCACAAACTGTGTCATGGTCTGATGGTTTCATAGAGTTCGTTTTGACAGGGCCTGGGTGTGTTTTCTTTCTTTTTACTTTGCTACATCATTTGAAGCTCTACTGGTTTTGTAAGAACAGCATTGTTTTTTTAGGACATTTCTGTAGAAGTTTCACTATTGAGGCTTGGATTTTTCATGTTAAATAGAAATGTTCACACCAGCCTGACTTCCAAGAACTCCATAATTCTTGGGATCCTGAGAAAAGATTAAGACAAGGAGAAATTGGACAGGCTGAAACAACAGCTGTTCAGCAGTAATGGAACAATTGCATTGCTTCTGCTGACCCCAGGTGATTAACCTTAGTGACCCTCCCATTGTTGTTTATCTGGTGACAAGGTGGTGTGGAAATAAGTGTAGTTGTATAAATGTCTTGTTGAAGTACATACAGTAACTCATTCCTTAGACATGTCTGACATGGCTTTGGAGTTTTGGTGTATGGCGGGGGCATGAAGTGTCGCATAGGATAGAAAATCGTCACTTCATGTGCTGTACTTTTCACTTGCAAAGGTAATCACAGAACTAATGAACAAAAACAACTTTATGTACTGCGAAATAATTTTATGTCAATTTTATGTTACTTTGATTTAGATTCCTCTCTTACACTCATTCCAATAAACTATTGTTCATGACGTTTTCTGCTTGACTCCCTAAATCCAAGACTAAAAAGCTAAATGCTATAGCTAATTTTGTTAGATTATCACGATATGTTTGGTTTTCGTGACATTAAGACAATGTTATAGATCAGAGCAGAAACATTTTGATTGGCCTCGAAATGTTGGAACACAGACGTAGCTGATTGTAAGGCACCAAATGGTGCAGTTTGTGGTTGAGTGAGTAGTGTCAGACATGTCAGAAAGCCTGTCACAACAGTGGAAAGTTGATTTGGAGTGGCTGTTCTCTCAGTATAGATTTTCTTGTGAAGGTAGCTAGCTTACTTCTACCTGAGCCAACTTTAATGCACCATTTTAAACTGATGCTAGTGGTTGTCTAAAACGTAGCTATAAAGGCATCTGATTCTTCATGATGGTTGCCTCACCTCCAATCCATTACAATAACTCCCTTTGGTTTACATCATGTGGCCCCCAAAACAAACTATCTTCACGCTGTCTGATTTTGTTTGAGATATTTTGCTTTTTATAATCCCTCCATAAACTGTAAGATACCTTGTCTGAACTCAGTTGAAGTGGTGAAACTTGATTTTTTTAATTGTTACATGATCAGAGGCCAGATGTGGTTAAGGTGTGGCACGATGCACCTACAGTAATGTTCAAACCTGAACTCTTGAGACCTTTGAGAGTTTGGCCCACCGGACCCAGAGACGAACTGCCCCTAGGTTGTAGAATCCATGGTAGTTCTCTGAAGCTCAACTTACAGTGTAGTGAAGTAAGTCTTGTCTTAATGACCCTAAAACTATGGCTAGCCTTCTGTCTCATTGAAATAACATACTGTTTTTAATCTCCCGACGTGGGTGTTGTCCAATTATAATCTTGTTGCAACTGGTTTGAGAAATGATACAAACAAAACAAAAGGCAACAAAAGGTTTCACAACTTATCTGCTTGGGTGCAAAATGAAGCGCCCCACCTTCGTGAGATAGAGTGGGCGGCTGTCTGGAACACAAAACTCTAAGATGGGAAAACATTTCTGCTGTGTGGGTGTGATGTTCACATGGTGAAGATGTATTTTACCTTATACTGTAGTGAAACACTTGATATTAACACTTGATCAATTTAATTCCTAATTTTACTCTCCTTCGGTCTGCAATGATTAATTGACTAATAAATGAATGTGTTCATGACACTATAATATTAGATTGTGTTTGTTGTTACTAAAAGTTTTTTTAATGTGTTGTCATAATACCCACTTAAACTCAATCAAGCCAATCTGCAGTTTACAGGCTCTCATTACACCACAGTTCTGTTTTAAATAAACTACAAACTCTCACAAACTACAATTGTCTCAGAGCCGTGACATACTGAGGGGATTCAATACTTTTACGTGTTGATACACCATTTCACAAAGGTGTTTGTAGAAACAGGTATGTGGAAATTGAGATGAATCAGAGAAGTGATGAAGTACTCTCCTGCACCCTGACTTACAGCGATGTTGGTTTCATCTGGGGCAAGCATGTCAAGCATGCAAAGTCTGTTGACAACCATGATGCTAAGAGATAACACTTCTCACCCTCCACTGGATTGCGGAACTAGTAGTTGTAGGCAGTTATTTCAGTAAACAGGACAAACTCCTGGACTGGCACTGTACATCTAAAACACAAACACACACACACTATTGTACACACCCACTCTCTCACACACGTAATTTCCGGGCTGAACCTATCAGATGCATGAGATCACTCATTCAACACTTATACTGTAGCCAAAGCCTGTATTAGCATTCAGTTAAGGACAATCCATTCCCTGAGGTTTTGAACTAACCTATTATATGATAGCAGAAAGTCTGGATATAATATGGAGAAAACACCTATCAGTCTTCTCTTGATGCTGGTAAGGACTAATGTTTGATGGCAGTCTTTCTGAACAAAAGCTTCACCAATACCGATATTCGTTGTTTATGCACATTGATACAATTTTGCTTTAGGTTCCAAGAACATGCTTGATGATTTTTTTTAAATATATTTTTCTTATAAATTAATGTGTTTGAAATGCAAGAGTTTTACACTTTAGTGACTATCAACAGGAATAGACCAGGTGTCACCTGTTGTGCCAAAAAGTGATCGTCTGCCAAAAACTGACTGTCGTTCGTTCCGATGTTTATATGTGTTTAGTATGTCTAATATCCTTGTTTATATTTGGAAACTAGACTTCAATTAACATTATTTACGGATGGGTTATATATAAAATAAAGAAATGATCTCTTTTGCAATTATCCTTATGACTCTACATTATTTTACCTGCTCTGTGCCCTAGATTATAACCAATCCAGTCCTTTTTACCAGTTTACATATTTTTAAAGTGGCAATAGGCCTACAACCCATAAAGGGCAGTTTTCCACTTGCCAAAAAGTGATTGCAGCATGTTACTGAAATGTTATTTATGCCTCAAAATGACTTGATTTCATTCATGAGGGTTATATTTTAAGGATTATAGCTCACCCAGTCCTTTTTATCAGTTGAAATAGCTTTAAAGGGGCAATACAACCCATAAAAGGCAGTTTTCCTATTGCCAAAAAAGGTGATTGCCAAAAAAGTGATTGCAGCTCCCGCTCTTCTCTTCTCAATATGATAATTCAAAACCTCTATTCATGAAACTATAACACTTTTACACACTAGAACCTCTATATTTTATAAATATGGAATGATAAAATGAAGGTAATGATGAAAGTGGCTTTACAGCCATGCATTACTTCATATATAAAACTCAAATATTAATGAAGGTATCCCACTTATTTTTTGCACCTGCACGAATTCATTTGAAACAATTTTGTTGTTACTACTTTTCCTCTAAAAACATATGAAATTGGTGAATGTAGATCCTTTATTTCAGTTACGAAAAAGCTACTTTTGATTAAATAAGGATTCCATAGTTTTGTATAGCTTTATATATTCTTTATATTTTTTTCATTCTTTATTTTTATTATTCCCAATATAATTTGTATTCTTTGTGTTATTCTATATGTCTTGACTGCTGTTACAAAGAAATTTTCCCCCGGGGATTAATAAATAAAGTACCTACCTAGTTCACAAACTTTGAATCATGACTCTATGATAGTGTCTTGAAAATTAACTCTTCAGTTCATGTCTCAATTTTGGGAGGAGGATTTTATCATCAAATGTAATAGTGTTTTGAAAAGCTATAGCAGGGAAAATACATCCATGTTTAGGTTCAAATTGCATGTATAGATTATTTATTTATCTTGAAAGCCACTGTACAAAAAAGACGGTTCTTTTGAATTTTGGATAAACTGTTTTTTTGACAAATGCATCTGTACTTCTGTAGTGTCTGGGAATTCACAGATCATCCTCAGATATTTTACAGCGACAGAAGAGAGTTTGGATCATAGAGTCCTTTGATATTGAGGAAGAAAATAATGGACCTTTCCCATATTCACTGGGCAGCGTGAGTATCAGCCAGGCAGAATATCCCAATCCATGAATATGGACAATACACACGGGAGGACACAGTCATCACACAAATCACTACTGTTGTGCCATGACTTCCTACAGGTTGAAGTTAACAAGAAGTTTACAACTCTCAGACTGTATGGTCAAGGTGTTGATGAGGAACCAATCGGCGTTTTTAAAATCAACGATGCAGGAGAAATCATGGTCTATCGCAAAGTGAACTATGAGACGCACAAACAATTGAAGGTTGGATGCAATTTATTAAGAGGGCATCGATCTATTGTTCTCCTTTATATCACAATAGATCATTGTGTGTGGACAGTATTTGAGACCACTTTCATGAATTCTTCTCACAATTGTGTTGTTCTCATGTCTGTAGAATCATAATCAATAGGTAATAATAGTAATAATCACCTCAATTGTCACATTGCATTGCAGCTAACATTTGAGGCAAATAATATCCACGATGCAGACACAAGACTTGGTGTTGAGGTTAACATTAAGGACATAAATGACAACACTCCGGAATTTAAGCGTCATTCATATGAGGTCAGCCTAAACGAGTCAGACACACAAGGTAACTTCTACTACTTCTTCTTTTTCTTCTTCTTCTTCTTCTTCTTCTTCCATATTTTGAACTATGACATGAATGGATAATGTCACCTTTTACTGTAATTATTATGAATTGATCATTTACATGAATTATAATGATTGCAAAACTCACGACGCTCTTTTTCCAATTCTGCCAGACACATTCTTGGTTACTGTTACGGCACACGATAACGACGACAGTAAGACCAATAATGGCACATTTGATTTAAAAATAGTCTCTGTCACTCCTAACCCAACTGACTTGGAGTTCTACATAAAGCAACGTGGTGAAACTGGAACCATTGGGTTTAAAGGATGTCTGGACAATGAGGTGAGAGAAGTCGTTACTTGATAGCATGATTCTCAAATATCTGTTGTGTCAAGGCATTAGTATTGGCATCTTATTAAATGGATAAAAATGAATAATTTGGGCAAAAATATATGTTGATGAATTATTGAAACTGGTTGTGTGTTTGCTCTGCTCTCAGAAAGCAAAGAAATATACTATCCTAGTGGAGGCCAAAGACCGTGGAGAAAAAATACAACTCTCCAGCACCTGCACCGTCATAATTAATATAGAAGATGGAAACAACAACCTTCCTGTCATCACAGGACAAACTGTGAGCAATTAGCTTTCCTCTCCTTTGTTATATAGAAATCTTATATGTCTTTGAGACATATAAGATCAAATAAGACAATGATGTGCTTTACCTGGAATTGTATGCTCACATTCCTGAGATAAAACTTCCATATTTTACCTCAGGGTCCAGGAAGGGTGAAGGAAAGAGAGGAACATGTGCTTGTTTTGCGATTTCAAGTTACAGACAAAGACACCAAAGGTACAGCAGCCTGGAAGGCCAAATATAAAATCCATGGAGACACAAACAAGCACTTCAGCATCACTACTGATCCTGAAACAAATGAAGGACTCTTGTATGTGGAAAAGGTAATTTGTTTTGGATTATCTATATACTTTTTGATAGCGATTATTACACAGCTTTTCAAGCTACAGGTATTTGCCAAAATAAAGGAGACACCAACATAGTGTCTTAAATAGGCATTGGACCACCACAAGCTCCCAGAACAACTTCAGTGCATCTTGGCATAAATGCGTGTGTCTGGAACTGTAATGGAGGGATGTTGCACAATTCCTCCACAAGAAATTAAATTACTTGGTGTTTGGACAATGGTGGTGAAAAGCATTGTTTCAGGCACAGCTCCAGAATTGTCAAGCAGCACTCAGCTGGGTTGTGATCTGGTGACTGGGACGGCTGTGGTGGACCATTTTTCCAACTGACATTTAAAAAAAAAATAATTTATCATTTATCATTTAACAGTGGGTTCAAGTTCACCCACTGTTCCTTGTGAAACACTGGCAAGGTGAACGGTTTCCATCACTGATGCTCCTGCCAATAGAGCCCCATCAATCTGCACAGCATTTTCATACATGACCCTAATGATGGGATGTTACGTTTTTTATATTAGGAACCACACCTGTGTAAATGTAGCTGCTTTCAATTATAATTTCCCTCATTTACCAAACACTACACCAGGTATGGTGTTCGGTTGGAATGAAAAACCTACACACCCTCGGCCCTCCATGGCACATGGTTTGACTCCTCTGAGTAACAGCCATGCTTGAAAGTTTGTGACCCCTACAGGGGGGGGGCATTATGTCATGTATTACATAACCTCATAACCTCATAAAATCATTATCTAAACCTCAACTCTTATAAATATATCCTAAATAAAGAAGATGCACAGAGAAATATAATATACTTTCACTGAAAAATGTATTTAACAAAAAAACCCTCCTTTATCAGCGATGACTTTCAGTGTTCTTATTGGATACACAATGACAGCATGCATACATTTTGATATTTGTGTCTCTATAACAGCATTCAATCCACACTTCCTTTACAGCATCTGGACTATGAGGAGGACTCTCTGAGGAACTTGTCTGTTAGTGTAGAAAACGAAGCCCCATATTTCTCATGCCGGAATGGGGATGTGGTACCGCCTCTATCCACCCGCCATGTGACACTGAGTGTGGAGGACGTCAATGACCCTCCCTTCTTCCCCGATGCTGTCAAAGATGTTTCAGTGGCTGAGAACATTGCTGTGGGACATTATCTGGAGACATTTACAGCCAAAGACCTGGATGGCACCCATGCAAACTATTTTGTGTAAGTCATAAAGATGCTAGCTAGATGTCTGTGTCAGTGCTATCATATGGCAAAAAAAAGTGTCTTGAGTCTAAATTAGGATGTCAGCGGAGAATCTGGAAATTTCTAACAAACCATAAATGTGTGTTACAGATACACGCGAGGAGAGGATCCTGGTGATTGGACCACAGTGGACGCCAAGACTGGAAGAATAACCACAACAAAGATCTTAGACAGAGAGTCACCTTTTGTTAAGGACAATATCTATAAAGTCACAATATATGCTGTTGACAATGGTATGAACTCCATTTACGTACAATATATGTTAGTATAATACATTAGAATGAAATCAACGATCAAATCAAAATGTACAATATATGTTTATGATGACCAGGTGAGCCGCCACTGACTGGCACTGGAACCCTCAATATCCATCTGATAGACGAGAACGACAATGTTCCAAAGCTGAATGTGAGCACCATGGACATGTGCCTCTCTGCTGGACACTCACTGGTCAACATCACAGCCTTTGACCTGGATGATGACCCCAATAGTGGACCTTTCCATTTCAAGCTCCAAGGAGACGTCAAGGGCAAGTGGAAGGTTGATCCTGACAATGGTGAGGGGTTCAAAAGTAGCAGAGATCATATAAGTATGAAAAGAATGCCACTGAATCATCCTTCCGGTCCTTTCTCTATATTAATGTTGATAATTTATGTGTCACTATAAAGTCCTCACCACCACCTCTACTCTAATGCACTCTGTATGTGCAGGTTATTCTGTCAATCTAGTGAAGGAAAACGCAGTTTATGCTGGACACCATAAATTGCTGCTGGAAGTGTTTGACCGGCAGGGCCAGTCTGCTGTCCACAACCTGTCAATCACTGTGTGTAACTGCTTAGACACAATGAAGCCCAACTGTCGCCGCAGATCCACTGGCGCAGTAGGAGGAGCAGCAATTGGGATTATTTTTATTGCCATACTGTTCCTTCTAGGTAGGAGGCATGCCTTTAACACATACATTTTCATCCATAATAATACAGCCCTATCCTGGAATGACTGGAATGATAATGTGACAAACATTGAACAAATGACTCTTGCACACTGTCTCCAGATTAAAAAAAGCAATCACTTCATGAGCCATTCCTCAGATAACATAAACAGAATTGTTACTGCTGACATTGATGTGTTCAATGTGTAATGATATTCTTTATATCTCAGGCATTCTACTGTTGGCTCTTCTGTTGTCATGTAAGAGGGGGATCAAGCCCCTCCCAGATGAAGCTTCAGGAGAAAGTCTGATGAAATTTAACACTGAGAGCCCAGGAAGTGACTGCGAGGTTAATACGTCTGCTATAAATTACCCATACTTGACTGTTGCTGTAATATGAACGTTGGTGTTTTTTATTTTCTTTAGCTAGAATTTGAACTGTACATGCATTTATGTGCTCAGTAAATTTCAATGAAACTAAATCCAAAGAACTGTGGCTTTATCGCTTTAGAAAATTAACAAAATTATCTTTTAATTGTATGACAGGTGGTTTTGAAGTCTTTAGACCAAAGAGACAGTCACAAGGGCCAAGAAATCCAAACAACCTCTGATGTTCCAATAATGCAGATTATTAAGCCAGTAAGTGATGTGAAATGTCCTCTAGGTTAAGTTGATGAAGGCAGATATCCCTCAGGCTTTTGTACAGTATCATATTACAGCTCATTCAAGTATGTCAAAAGTTGTTGAAATGTGATCATGTATTGAAATGTTTTGTTTTCCAGTCAACTAGACCAGGAAGTGTGAGATCAGCACAAGACCATTCAGAGTATTCCACAGGGCACAACCAAGGTAGTGGATGGGACAAGCGAGGAAACTCCATGCACTGGGTACTGCAAACAAAAATTGCCCTCTACTCTTGCCATCCTTTTTTGTGATATCTGTATGTACATATCTATATACATGTTATATTTGTGTTGTAGTATTACTAGCACTACTACTACTACTACTAATAATAATAATAATAATAATAATAAATAGGTGGCTTTAAAGTTATTAAACCAATGAGATGGCCAGAAAGGGCAAGAAATCCAAACAATTTAAAGATGTGAAGTGTAACATCTTCTAGATTAATTTACAGTAATAGCAAACCCATAAAGGCAGATGTATATGTCAGTCTATTGAACAGTGACAAGTATTTCAAAAGTTGCTGAAATGTCACAATGTACTAAAATGTCTCATTTTCCAGTCAATATCATCAATGGGAGCAGGACAAGGCCATTCGGTTTATTCCATATACCAAGAGCGCAGCAGAAGAAGTGGACGGTATCATCTAAGAAACTCTATGCACAGGGTATTGTGATCCAAAAAATATCCTTTTCCTGTCAGATATTAGCCTGATATTCAGACTGAATGGCCATCTTGCTTGTTTCACACTTCATTATTGAGTCTGAAAGTACTTTCAGTTTGACAGATTTGAAAGAGGAGTGTTGCCTCAGGCATTGCCAAGCACTTCCATGTCTGACGTTGTTTATGAGCGACACTGACTGATTTTAGCTAACCAGCTAGCTAGCTAACTAACTGAAAAGCCGTCACAAGGTTGATTGCTATAGCAAACTATGTCCAGACCAGAAGCAGATCCAGACCCTGAATTGTAGGCAGGATTAGCGATTCATGGGCTGGTTCCAGGCAAGTCAAATATTGTACCTGTGATTTTTTTGTGACATTTTGTGTTTCCCTTTTGAGTGTGCAACTATGCAATCACAGCATGGACTTACAAATGTATTTAAAACTATTCAGCTATTCTATTTTTGCTAACTATTTGTTTCTGATCCCCCAGAATTTGAAAAACTATTCTGCATGGGGAGAGAACAATTCTTCAAACCTATCCCATGTACTAGGCCAGGTAATGATAAGAATATGATTGATTCTACTTACCTAACATTTATGAAATGTGTTTTTTTTTCTAATACTGCTTCTCCTTTTCATTGTTTCGTCCACCACATAGAGGATGCACGCTCTCCACGCACCAGGAAAGGAGCTGGGTGATTATGCCCCTCACGTGTATGCTGAAGAGGGAGACCCAGGGAGCAACACTGATCTAGATGCCATCACCACCCTAGAGATCCCCTTTGACACAGACATGCTTCTGGACCTAGATCCCAAGTTCAACAAGCTGGCCTCGATCTGCAGGCCCGATGCCACCACCTCCTAAGAAAAATGCCTGTCCAGTGGGAGGGCTCAAGAGACCGATGCCATGTCCTATGGAAGTGTGAAAAATGGAGCAGCAACAGCAATTCCATATCCAGATTATGTGTAATGATACTTTTTCATCAAATGATCAATTCCAAAATTCAGTGATTATAGTAGTGAATTGGGTAGAACACAGTTTACTACTGTTATGGGTAGGGTGATGATGGCTATGGGCTTTTGCTGACATAATGATATTTGATATTTGACATTAAAATCTATAAGGTTTAAATATGTATTCTTCCAGTGGAGTCTAAAAGATGAAATGTTCTATTGTAAATGTGGTTATTTCCAAAAATCAATATGTAATCATTAAAACTTTAGGCTATTAATGTGTGGGTGAGGGCCTCATTGTACAATAGTTTTTACAAGCAGCTTAATAAGTAAATAAAGATCAAAGTTTAAATTGTTCAAATTTTATTGTTTCACAGATAAATGACATTGTTGGGAAAAAAACATTATTTTGTGGGATCTACTGTAGATATAGATTTCAATACACGTTCTATACACATATCAATAAAATGTCCTAATTTTAGATTGCAATTCAGTCCACAATCCTAAAAGCAGCAAGTGCTTGAGCTCATGCAGACTTCCAAAATAAATATTCAGCAGTCACACAGCGGTATAGTTAGTTAGTTAGTGCCCGAGACGAACATGTTCTCTTTTATAGGCACAGTGACAGAATTGCCTTTGTATGGGTACAGCAAGCATTTTTTTTTTTAAAAAGGTGTTGATATAATACAATTAGTTCATTAGGCTACTAGATCATTCTTTGGCTGAAAATTGTCTTCATAAGTTAAATAAGCATATTAAGAACAATTATGGACTATTTTCTGTCACTCTAGGAGCCTCACCCTCTCATTCCCCACCCCACAGGTAGAATGTTCTGTTGCCATGGAATCATTAAAGATTTGTCATGCCTTGGCTTAGCCTTAGCTTTAGTTTGGTAAAATAAGCTTACCATTTACTCTGTCTACCTTCAGAGGTATTGTTAGAGTTGTTAAGTAAAATAAGCTTACCATTTACTCTGTCTACCTTCAGAGGTATTGTTAGAGTTGTTAAGTAAAATAAGCTTACCATTTACTCTGTCTACCTTCAGAGGTATTGTTAGAGTTGTTGTTAAGTAAAATAAGTCTATTAGAAACTGTCAATGTTTTGAGTCCCCTACCTGTGGTGCAGCTATCTTCTGACAGTTCCTCCCACCTTGAAAGCTTTTACTGGCATAGTGTGAATGTGTTTTAAAGTTTCATATTGCAATCAGATATGTCATGGAACAAAGGGGCATGGCTGGCTGCACTGCACAATTCCATGGAAGTCTGATATTTACTAAAGCAACTGAATTTCCAGGGAAATTCTGGCAAACGATTATCTTGTTAAGCCGGTTGTGTGTGTTTGTGCATGCCCACGTACTGTATGTGTTTGTCTATGTACGCAAGAGCAACAAGAATACAATTATGGAGGCACACTATGCTGTATATGCAGTCTATATTCTCTGAAGTGTGGTCCATGCTGTATAGGCTATTATGATAATAAATCACACTGAAGAACTACTTGACAGCTGACAGTATAATCTACTACACTCCACAGTACTTTTGAAGGAAAAATGTCTCAATTAGATTTGGGGAGGGATTTGTGTGGCCCATGCAGGTGAAGAAAAAACACTATGCTGTAATCTAAGGAGACCTCAGAGGACCTCAGGAAGCGAGTAGTGAGGGTGCATCAGTCTGGGTTTAAGTTAGAAAGTCATATCAAGCCAGTAGAGTTTGCAAGACTGAACTGCATTTCCAAAAATTGTATGTGATAACCAAAATGACTGGATATTTCTCTGCTGGTGTGGTCCTACATATTATGAGCAAGTGAATGATATGTAAACACTACTTACAGTAGAACTATTTATTTACTATTCATTCATTCATTTTATTGCAATTGCACTGCAATGGCATCAATGTGGGGGAAAAAGATATTGGTGTGGGGTCTTTACAGAACTCTCAACCCACTGTTTTAATAAATAAATGCACTGTTTCAAGCACAACGTTTTTACTTGGGGCTGTAGCCAGCCTGGAGGAGCCAGTGGTAGGCAGACAGAACACTGGGTGTGAGCTCCTGTTCCACCTGGAAGCCTTTCTGAGGATAGTCACGGATTCTCTCTACCACACCTGGACAATAGAGGACCAGAAACAAAACACAGCACAAGAGGGAATAAAGCAGTCAATATCAATATTGTGTCTTCTTAAGAGAGAAAAAATAATCACAAATGATTTCAGACAATACAATAATAGCATTAAAGGAAGAGAGAATACCAAGCATGAAACAGATGAGATCAGAGGCTGTGCCCACAGTGGGGTGAGGGTATGCAGAGATGCCCATTTGGGGAGACGTCACAATTGCATGTTTGAGCTCCACCTGGTCAGGCCACTGACGCAGGAAAGTAGCGTAAACCCTACGCTCCATGAAGGGCTGCTGCACTAGGATCACCCTGGAGGCTGTAGCAGAATTGAGAAAGGTATCAGTAGTATCAGTGGAACAGACAAAATAGAGAAAATTTAAATATCGACAAAACGGAGATCCCCTAATAGCACCATCTTTTTAAGCTCAATGAGTAAGTGTCTGTAAGTTCTATGATATAAACATTATAACCAAGAAATAGATTCAGCATATCCAGGTAGTTATACTCTGCTGCCCCCTTGTTTCTGAGAAATGCTAGAACAATAAAGGAAAAAGGCTAAAGATCTCCCATTTGTCCTCACCTGGAATGTTGTTCTCTTTGAGGACTCTGTGGGAGAAGCAAATATTCTCTCCAGTGTTGGTGGCCTCAGTCTCCAATAAGATGTTCCACCTGGGAACCCCCATCCTCAGTGCCACCTCCAGAAAAACATCAGCCTCTCGTCTTGTCCACACACCTATTTGAAATATGCACAGCTGATATAAATAATGTAAAACCTAATGGAAAATAAAAGGTGTGTATATGGCAGAGAAATAAATAAAAAAGAAAGAAAGAAAGAAGGAAGGAAGGAAGGAAGGAAGGAAGGAAGGAAGGAAGGAAGGAAGGAAGGAAGGAAGGACAGAAAGTAGGAAGGAAGGAAGGAAGAAAGAAAGGAGTATGCCCTTCCTGACCTGCAGTCTGCTTGCCCATGTAACCAGTGAAGAGCAGCCATGGAGCCCATCCCTCCAAGAAAAGAGCAGCTGACCTCTCAGCAACACGCAGGTCATGACAACCCAGGCCAATTATGACATCACTCTGAGAACAAACAGTATGCTACTTTCATGTCTCATGAAGACAAATGGGTTATATTGTCTGTTTGAGATATTATGAACACATAATGAGGATATGAGGTAGTATAATGACAATTGTAAGATTCACAGTTTCTATGATGTCAGTTTTATGATGGTTATTACATAACTGAAATTGAAGTGATTATGACAATTTCAAGGCAGGAGGTATTAGATTTATTTGGAACATATTATGAGTATACAATTCCTTGCCTTTTCCAGAGGTTGATTCAGACACAGGTAATCCCATAGAATTCTGGCCCATTTCTCACTCTCATTGTCCATTCCTCTCACACGCTGACCTGTGAAGAAAGAGAGCATACTTCAAAACGAGTCATAAAACAAACATAAAAAGCCATGTTTTTATAAACATTAAGCCATATTAAAATAAATGTCCACAAGTAGCCTACAAATGACAGTAGCCTTAAATGTATTAGAGAGGAAGAACTCATCGTAGCTGCATTCAGACTAGCTTACATCAGTCATGTATTAGGGTCCACTGACACAGAAAATGTGACACAACAACCTCCATAAAAACACTGCCCTCAGGGCAGGTGGTTGACATAGGCCATGCTTTAGAAACACAGGAGCCGGTGCAACGGTGGCCAGTTTCCACCTAAGCTTTTACCTCTATAACTGTACCTCCAACTAAACTCAACGGCTCTTCATCTTCTCTTATTCCCAATGTTTGATTAATGCTCCCTTTAACCAGAATGCATTATAACGCTGTACTACTACAATCACTGTTCATTACAAAGCTTCAATTTTTCTAACTGACAACTCCTTTTTTGATTGGCTAGAATTTGTTTTATCCCTCATATTCAATCTGATAATTTATCTAAGCACAGAATTGCTGCATAGAGCACATAACACACAGCACATAATTGACTTGAACTGTCCTTTCTGAAACTAGATTCAGGTTTTACTACTGACCAGATTCAAAGTAAGAACTCAATAAATATATTTACATTTTCTCAATACAGTGACACCATGTATTAAAATATGTTGGCACAAAACACATCTGAATGACCTTGCTTATACTTGCTACTGGGAATGAAGTTAGCAGCAGCAGTACCCAGTAAACATCCATAACCTGCTGCACACACAAACAACAGCGGCGTGGGGTCAGAGGTCAGTTGAGCCTCGCTCTACATCTGTTGTTTTTCAGCCTCCAAACAAACAAAAACACCCCTCACTGATGATGACTGTCCATAACCAGAATAGGACCAGTTTGCTCCTGCTTTGTGAATTGCTTTATTCTTTTAAATAAAGTCTGCTACTCACCATATTTTTCCAATAAGCATCTGTTTCTCTTGCCTGGGCTAAATAACAGATGACTAGCTGACAGTGAAAGGGAAATATTAATTTTTATGACATCATAGAAGTTCCCTGATGTCATACAGAGCCTAAATCACGTTAAATTCCCCTGCCTACATTGAACATAGGTTGTCGTTTCCTGGGTTTGATATTAAACACCATAAAAGCTGCTCAATTAACAAAATAAGTTATTAGTTTTTTTCCGATTGCTAACTCACATCGGTCCATACTGAAGCCACTTCTTCAAAACTCTTCACACAGTTAGCACAACAGAAGTCTATGCGAACCAAACTGTGACTGACTCTTGCCTTGCTTTAACACAAAATGCATTGGTTTAACACAAAAGACATTCAATGACTACAGCTTTCAAAATTCATGAACTCTTTTCTCACTCCAAGTCAACCACCAGCAAAACCATGTGTATCTACAGCCCATTTAGCCAATGCTTACATACTCTTTTCAAAACTGTTAGATTTCAAAACCTAACATACAGTCAAATGGACAGCAACTTGCCAAATTACAAACACCGCATTGAAGAATTATTTTCTGCGTGGAGGTGGAAGGTTTAGGACCACAATCCACACAATCAGACGTCACTTATCAATGCTATGAATGATGTAAGGACATCCAGAGGATTGCCAAGCTTGGATCCGGCATGCCAAAAGATGTGATATGTGTGTGATGGGACAAAAACATGTGGCCA
>CABFOQ010020270.1:1224-14962 GCA_900660455.1 Gephyroberyx darwinii
AGTGTTAACTGAAGCTAGTGTAGAGGCTCTGGGCCCCCTTCCATCTCCTAGTTCCTCAATGGTACCTGTAGCTGGTCTTGGGAGTCTCTGTGCATACATAATAACTCACCAAAGTAAAATTACATCCATATTACATTATATTTAGCTGGCTTTATAGTAGCCTACATACTAGTAACTCAGTGAGCTCACGTAATGGACCTTACCAGGGACACATTAACCCTGATTCATTTCTATACAATTGAAAGCTGAATTAGCAAACAAAGAACACTGGAAAAATGAATATGTTCTGTGTTATCACTGCATCCTTACTGTCAACAGAAATGCAACGTGAGTAAGTAACAACTCAGACCTGTAGATCTGAGGGTCTGCATGTGTTAAAGAATAGAGTGGAAAAATTCAAAACAGGAGACTAAATCTCCAAGTTCCAATAAGGTGGGTTAAATATCAAGGAACGAGTAGAGATACAAGGCCAGTGAACATAATAGAGAGCATCATAACACTTTAATTAAAGGTTAGGATGAAAAATGGGTCAGACATACAAACCATGTTTTGGGTTCAAATTAATTTAATTATTATTACTACTCAAGTTCAAGTCATTTATATATCAAATGTGCAGCATCACTTACAGTCATACTGTACAATGAAATGTATTGGACGAGGCTCATTCCAACAAGGTAGGTACACATCAGATCAAATCAAATCAAAACAAGTCAAAATAAGTCAAAATAAGTGCAGTCCATATGGAGTAGTAAAGTGCAGGGCAGGGATTCAAGTGCAGATCCCTGATCAATTCATCACTGCTGATCGCTGCTGGTCGCCACAGAGCAGCACCCCCTAATGCTGGCAAGAAAGTAAAACCCATTTATTTGCTGGCTCTGTCAGCATCACTGGCTGCAAAGCAACACTGGAATCACCCTAACCCTAGAGCTGTCCTCTGGTTTTACCCTGCAGGATGTGGAAACAACAGATGCTTGCGTGTCAGATCATAAAGCAGTTGTTTTTAAGTCTCTTCTACCCTCCCCTACTTCTAAGCCTTTTGCTTTGGCATGATGTTGCATCCTCAACTCAGAATCTACAGAAATTCTCAAAGGCTTTCTCAGAAACTGCAGACTACTACACCTCTGAGCAGCCTCTTAGCAATACTGATGACCTGGTTAGCTCTTTCAGTAGCAACTGCCTAGTCATCCTTGAAAAGGTTGACTACAGATCTCTATCGACATATTCAAAAATCAAAATATCAGGAAGCCGTTAAGGATGCTAGATCCGCCTATTTCTCCAATATTGTTGCTACAAACTGTCACAACTCCAGACTTCTGTTCAAAGTAATCAATTCCGGTGTCAGCCCCTCTCCTAGTTACAGTATTGAACCCTCCCCTGCAACAAACTAACTATTTTACCAGCCAAAATTTACGAAATCAGGCTCCAGATCACCCTGATTGCCCACAACCTTTTTACCTTATCTCCCCTGAAAACTTTATCAATCTTAATCAATCACCTTGAAAAATGGGTCCAGGCCACCACTCTGAATTGCTTTCCCTCCTACTTTGCCAACAGAACAGGCTCAGTGGTTGTTGGAAATGCCACATCATCATCAGCTCTCTCCTTATGTGGTGTCCCTCAAGGGTCAATTCTTGGTCCCGTTCTGTTCTCCATATACATGCTTCAACTCGGTCATATCATTCGCAAAGATATTTTATACCACTGTTACGCAGATGATGCCCAACTGTACGTACCCCTAAAAACCAGTAGATTTTAGCAACTTAACCATTAAATGCTGGATGCTGAATCTGAGATATTTCTCTTCAGCCCTACAAATTCAATTAATTTTATGCAGCTCGGGAGCCTGTCAGCCAACGTCAAATCCACCACTAGAAGCTTTGATGACCAAGTTAAGAAGGTTGTGTAGTCCTGCTTCCTGTTTTAGGTTACAATTAGTTTTTCCATCATTTTGGAATTAAATCTTTCCATTTCTGGCAAAATAATTTTCCAGGATTTTGTGACTGTGGTAACACTGTGGTAATAGCCTGGAGAGACTTTCTGATGAAACACTCCTGTCAAAACTTGTGCAAGTCTCTGTGGACCAGACCAGATGTTGCTTACATTTGATGACAGACAGAGCGCACCACTGGCTTCTCTTCCAGCGGCTGCAGATGAGCCATTTGTTGACCTTCTTCACCAGCTCCGCCAGGTGGTCTGGGTCGGACTTCATAATCTGGTCAAACTCTGCAAACTGGAAGGGGGCAAGAAATTAATAGTTAGACCTGTGCATTCACACGCCAAGTAGCAGAGGAACCAGTTGGAGAAATGTCAGCATTTTGACAACATTAACCATCAGCAGCCAATCATGTACTATCATTTCTAAATGTCTTGCCTATTGCTGCAATGCCATTGGTGTTACAATAGCAATAAACTCACTCAAGTGCCTGCTAGAAGTATGATCACAAAGTTACAGCAGACCTGGGTCAAATAGTAGTTACAAATTATTCTTCTTATTTGTTTTAACCTTACTGGAGTACCAGATGGTTGGGGTTTGGGAGTATCTGAAAGTTGACTTAGTTAAGTTTTTCTGTGACTGATGACTTACCAGACACCATCTGAATTGCCTTGATGCGGTAAACCCCACCCATCTCTGGCTCACAGCAGATGAAAACAAACGCTTTCAACAAATTATTTTCCACTAGTGTTTGACACAGGTCTATCTTAGAGGACTTTCCCTCAAGAACAAACATCAGAAGAGGCTTACACAAGGACTAAGTGAGTAATGAAAGCATCAATGTATGGTCAACAGAGGATCTAAATATTGATCTATCTCTCAGAGCCAACCTACAGTGTTAAAGTTATACTTTATCCTGCACTATGTGTGCCGAGGTCCTCTGCTATAAATGCATGTATTTTCACAAAGCCCCTCTGGAAACCATATCTAACCCAAATGTGATGAATTATTCAACTCTTGTGGAAATGAAAACCCCATCTGTTGGCTCTGGTCCATTCTCAAAACCATGTCTCACCTCACCTCAGCAGCCAAAATGACTAATGTGCTTTATTCTGAATCCATTGTCTCTATCTTTGGGGAACAATACCTGTATTAGCAAGTGTGAGGGGAAACAGAAAAGGTTTTCAAAAGCCTCACCTTCCCCGGCCGGAAAAACACTCTCGTCAGGCCAAACTTGTAGTCATTCTGATTCAGTCCTAATGCTTTGAATAAAGCCTGCAGCACAAACATACAGAACATCGATAAACATAAAAATGCAGTTGTGGCGTATATTAAAATGTTAATAAGAGCCCGGAGCTGGCCCAGCACCAAGGCTTGTAGGACTGACCTTGCAGAAGAGGCGCGGGTCCAAACGGGTGAGTTTGGGAGGCATGTACTTCTGGTACATGTTGTAGAGCTCGTGAAAGGGAGCCCTCGAGGGGAAGCCGCCCTGCATGAGGTCCAGCACTGACACCATACCTGATAGATAGACAGATAGATCAATAGATAGATAGAAGAATATAGCGTGAAGGACGATGCCATTTGAAGTTCTTAAATGAGACTGGTATATTTAGGGTGGCTGATAAATGTATTTGATAAGGTTTTGGTAGAGATGATCATCGGAATAACACATTATTTCACTGAATAATTCAAGTTTCTCAGTTTCATGTACATGATGAGAGACATCTTTCTTCTACTCTTCACTCGGAAGTGACTGCACATTGCTTTTTTGAGGCTAAATTGTGGTGTTATCTTTGCTTCAGAGATTTTTTTTCATAATGACATCAAGGCAATTTCCAAAATAGCCTATCGTCACCTTAGAGCTATCTCTGGGATTAGGTATTTCCTGAGGAAAACTGGCCCATCTGTCATAAATGACTAGTGCTGTGCATTACTTTCTTGCAGCCAACTTCTCTCTTAGAAATATCCAACTTATTCAACCCTCAGCAGCCAACCAGACAACCCAAACATATTATCCCGGTCTTAGTCTCCCTACATTGGCTCCCTGTGAAAGCATGCACTGGTTATTAAGTCCTACTTCTAACTTACAAGGTATTACATAGACTTACGGTTCAATGCATCACTGACTTACTTATGCCCTACAAGCTTATCTGGGCTCTCTGCTCACAAAATGCAGGAACAAGCTTACTGCTTACTGGGAATCTGGAATTGTCTCAGGGTGTGATCGCACCTACAGTTCGTTTTCATTGTCCAAACCATAGTGGAAAAGTTTACTGAGTTCAATTTTTATATTTGGTCCACATTGCCCAACTGAAGCAACTCAGGGCTTGTACACAAAAGTCACAAGACTGCGGTTTGCCTACAGTTCATTTTGTTACGCTAGGCTTTCCAAGCGTGAGGAACTGTAGTTGATTCAGATTACATTCCCACTCCTAACGAACTGCACTGCAGTTTACTTGAAAGAGGACCAAGACCCGCTTTTTCAAGGTGCCGTTATTTGGTGCCACCTGAGTTTGGATGGCGTTGTTCTCACCTTCCCAAACAAACCAAACTAAAGGAGTAGAAGAGTTTGAATGAAAAGCTCCAAGCATGCTTGGCGTCAACGTGTCCTCAGTGTTTACGTCCAGACTCAAGTCCCATTTATTCAGCACAGCCTACATCCTACCTTAACTACCACCTTGCCAGCCATTCCCTTCTCTTTGTTTACTTCACTGCAGTCTGTCATTCTGCCCTTGTATTTCCTAGGCACACACATACACAGTACAAGTACATACTCTACTTCTTATTTTTCTCATCATTTTTATCTGTTTTTGTGTCCGCAGTTTTCTGCAAAGCCCTCTGTGACAATCCCGCTGTTAAAGGTGCTTTATAAATAAACCTGACCTGACATGACACATGAAACAATATGCTTGTTTCCATGACAACATTATCGAAATTCCATGTCAGCCATCTTAGGTGTAACCAAAGGAAATTACAATTGCTCCATCCTAATTCTCTTGAGTACACACACAATCCTGACAGCATGCTAACCAGAGCGTTCATGTGTGCAGGCAGCACATGCAACATACTAAATTCAAAACATGCTAAGGTCCGTTGGTCAGTATTAACACCAAATCATAGTGGGTAGTTTCCAGTTAGTATTTTGCTGATGTCTGCTCAGCAAAATATGGATGTCAGCAATATAACACCCAGATATATTTTTCATTATATTGACGCTAGTGAAAAAAATTGCCTACTAAATCATTTTAAATTCAATACTGACAGAGTTTACTGATTAGGAGGCACTGCATACACTTCAGACAGGGTACATGATCCAAGAGGAAGTGCCCTGTTTTAACCCCCTTGAAAGAGCAAAGTTATTCCAGCCTCAACTCACTGAGGCAATCTCACAGAAACCTGGACACATGGAGAACCAAACTAACAGGCCCTTACTGTGTAGTCTATGATTAGTAGAAAACACCCTCCTCCATGTGAGGAGTTCTGTTCAAAACACATCATATCCATTTTAGACAGCCATAGACGTTCTCCTTTTAAGAGCACCATCACTGTTTTCAAATGGTGGATATGTTGTTTTACGGACACATCTCCTGGCTATTCCAAACTATCAACGTTTTGATTCCCTGTCCAATAAAACTGATAAAGAGCTTGGCGGTTGAAGCCAGAACCATAGGGCACAGTATCTGGGCAGGGCATCATTGAGTTTGTGTGGATGAAAACAAAATTGGAATTTCCAAGGATATTGAACACGCTTATATAAGCTTATAAAAATTTCTCTCCAAATTGAACATGGGGGGGTGTTTGCCTCTCAGCCTGTCTGGTGTGGCAGAGATGAAAAGTTTAAGAAAATTCTGTCAAAAGGAAACAGGTTTTAAATTCCCACAGCAAGACAAAGCAATCTAGGTCTAGAACAACCGCGAAGGAAATAAAGGCAGTCGTGACAAAGCGGCAGGCTTTCCGATTGGCAAAGAATAAAAAACGTGGTCTAGACTTGTAGGTTTTCTTCATTTATAGATTTGTATCTAGCTTACAGAGTGGGTTAAGGCCAAAGTATACTTTTGCGAAGACGCACAGGGTTTTATGGGTAAGCGTGGCCAGCAGATGCTCGCAGACGGGTTTTCTGCTTTATTGGACAGTGGAGAACGACAGGAGAGAGAGGATGACATGCAACAAAGGTTGTGCGGTAGATTCAAACCAAAGGCATAGTAAGCACAAGCCCACCAGAATGGCTTCCATCTTTGATTGAGGCACCAAAATAGTAACTGCCTTTGTGACCGTCGAAGGATTTGGACCTTGAGTCACTCCTTCCCACTTAGCCGTTGATGTAATTTGACCCAGTTCGGCCCTAAATCTTTGCTGTACATGAAAGCGATACCTTGACTTTCCTTGACTTTTTTAACTGTGGTTGGTTATTTTTCCTCAAAAAGTTTCTGTATTGGTTTTGAAGCGAACTGAAAGATAGCTTGTTAGCATTCTTAGCATTGTTCCTTGAAACCAGCGTGGTACCTTTGAAAGGCAGAGGCATGTTTCACTCAGAACAGCTTCTGAAAGTGGCTCGGATGGCGAGGCACTTGTTAACTAAGTTGGAGTTTGTGTTCGTCCCTCTGTTTGGCCTCGGCTCCATATCTCAGCTCTATCTTAAAAAGGTTCCTTGACATTTTACATTGCTATTTCTTTCACCAGGCACTTATGGCATAGAGCAAAAGAGGTTGTGTCTTGGTTCTTCCGTTTACTGAAAAGCATCCCATTTGATTGAAAGGGTAAGAAAAGATGAGATGCCAACGGTGATAATTGGCCAGGTGTAGGACACCTGCCTTGTGAAGAAAACAAAAATTGAATGTAATAATGAATTACCTCTCTAGGCAGCTCCAAATGGCAAAGAGAGGTACCTGTTTCAAACTGTTTGAACTTCAATGCCCAGAAATCACATAGCATGACGTCAGTGAACTGAACACAGCACGCTCATGTTGACAACCCCGCCGGTGATGCTTTATACCAAAAGATGGCAAAGGGACGAGAGAGGAAACTATCTAATGTTGATGCTTTCTCTGGATAGGGCGCTTGCTGCTGTTTAGGAGATCATTGGTCGTCTCTTCTAACCCTTGTCTGTAGTGAATACCTCTACTAACCAGAGCACTGCAGCTGGGACAGGATTTGGGCTCCTTCAAACTGGTGGCTGATCATCTTCAGATTGGGCTTGATGCAACGGATAAAACTGGAGCCCTGGGGGAGGAAAGGATGGAGGGAGAATCAAAGAAAGAAAGAAAGATGAGAGGAAGAGACAGAGATAGACGAAGACAGAGAAAGCATTACCCTAACAGCAGGACCACAAACCATAACCAAAGTTCACAACATCCATCACATTTAACAGTTTGCACACTGGCTCTGGACATGATTGGTTGACAAAATTGGTATTTGCCTCCCATGACAGCAACCAGGCAATATTACAGGAATGCTGATCTTTACTGTACCCGTGGGCCCTCTAGGATAAAACAATCACTGCATGCAGGACGAGCAAGAAATACTGACCGTGCTGCGGAGCTTGTCCAACAGAATATTCAGCTGGGTCTGCAGAGGAAACAAAACAAGGTTACGTCTACCAATCAACCACGTCAAAGGAATTCAGATCGGAGTTTTACTTCTGTAAAAAGTTCCTGAAAGAAGAGCTGCTCTGGAGGTCGACGTAATCTCATTGGTTCAGTTAAACCTCAAATGGGCGGGGCCAAAGAACCACAGTTGGCACACAAATTAGTTAACTGGTAAACTTGAATGGTAAAGGAACTCTTACTTTTTTCATTCATTCATAACCATGGCATTCATGAACTTGGACGGTCTGCTAGGCTAACCAACTTACCTCAATAACTTGGCTAGATTGGCTAGATTGTATTGTTTCAGTCAGTAGCAGAGCGCTAAAAAGTAGGTAGCTAACTTATTGCACTTTTACCTCAGCACTGGTTCTGCTCTTAGATGATGTTTAGGAAGGAGATGCACTTGTGATTTCTGGTGACTAGTAGTTCTCTACCTATGTTGAATACACTTATTGGAAGTCACTTTGGATAAAAGCGTCTGCTAAATGACTGTAATGTAATGCTAGGCTTTATAGCTCCTCTCTTAGCCCATGTCTTTGTCACTGGGCTTCACTTGGACTAATGCTATCTCAGCTCATCAAATCTCAAGCTCCCTAGTTCAGAACCCAAACCATCCTGAAGTTCATGAAGTTCAGTTGCGCAGTTCACCGCTTAAGTCCTTGGGAGTTCAGAACAACGGCTTCTATTTCTGTTAGTTTTAGACAGTTAATTAAATAAATAAAGTGATAGTCACAAGTGAACTCTTTAACCGAGGACATTTCATTTTCATGTACATTTATATATACCGCCTCTTGTAGGGATTGTGTCTCTCTCCGCGAGGCCACCCTGCCATGTGCTAGTTTCACTTAAGCAGTCACTGGGACACTCAGATATGGTTTCATATCTTCCAAATACACAGCGAGTGTAAACTCTACGCTCCAGCGTGTCGCAGCTCGCGGTAGCAATCAGGCAGAAAGACAAACACATGCATGATTAAATCGAGGTTGAAATCTTCAGATCTATAATACGATTTATATGTTCTCTGGCAGCCGGCACAATCGGTAGCTTCTGCCAAGAGGCGAGCACAGTGGCCAATAAATAACTCGGTGCAAGAATTTCAATGAGGTAAAGTACGGTCTGGGGAGCGTGGGAACAATTCATCTGAGGTTGCAGACCCTTACACGCCGCCTCACTCTGGCCCCGATGAGAGAAAAGCATTAACCTCTGATGAGTTTGGTTTTAATAAATCTGTTTGTTTGTTTTAACCTGCTTGGAGTGCCAGGTGGGCGGGGTTTCTGATACGTTTTTTGCAAGGCAATTTGCAGAATATTAAAAGCTCTCTGTTCCTTGCCCCGCCTGTAGGCAGTCCTCAGATAGTATTCATTCAAAGCATTTGTTTTAACCTGCTGGGAGTGCCAGGTGGGCGGGGTTTTCGCAAGGTTTCCAGGTTTTACAAGCCGAAGTCTCAATAAATTTGCAGAATATGAGTCATAACAAGACTCTTCTCTAATATACTTTTAATTTAATTGAGTACTTTATAAACTGTACTTACAATCTTAACGGAGCTCTGTTTATACACTAAACTATATAAATAATTCAACAAACTATCTTACAAAAACTGTTACAAAAAATCTGCTCGGCTCTTATTTTCTCATTTCTTGTACTCCTCTATTATTAATGATCCATTAATAGGAAACCATATTTTTTTTTACTGATTCTACTGTCTGGCGCTGCTGTTTTGACCCTTGGACTCCTGATTATTGGCTGCTTGTAGTGACGGTGATGTATAAATTAAGCTTATTCTTCATTCCTCTGCATTACGAAGAGCATCTGCTAAATGTAAATGTAATTACAACTAATAAGGTCAATAAAAGACAAGCATTAAGCCATACACACATCACAAAGTGGCAGACTGTGGGGGGGCATGGGGCGGCTGGTGGCAGCTATTAGCATAACAGTGATGCATTCAGGTGTCCTCTAAAGCATTTGGACAAGACAACTTCCCTCATCCTGTTTTGCGGTTTAACTCCACTCTTATAGCTGATGATCATCCAAAGTGTCCGAGGACGTGTGACGTTCCTGGGATCAAACCCGAGACCGAGCAGTCACATGACGGTCTCTCTAACTACTAGGCTCTAACTCCCATCATCTCGACCGATTCGGGTTCATCACAATTGATTTTATTTCCCCCCCCCCAACTCCCCCTCAAAGCTAAATCCCCGTCCGTCTGTTTCGGTTTCTACACCTTTCTATCTTTAATCATAGCTGGGATGGAGAGGGGAGGCGCAGAGGAGACAAGGAGGCTTTAGAAAAACACTAGAGGTAACCGGGCTCACCAGTAATATGAACTCAATCTACTGGACAAGCTAGTCAACACTGAAAAGCAATCTTGAGGCAGGCACCAGCTTTCAAGCCTCCAAAATAAATGCAAAATGTTGATGCACTGCAGCACTGTTGTCATGTTTTCAGTACGAACCAACAAAATCAGTGTCCTCTTCACAAAACAGATTCAGAGATGCTTTTACAGACATTGTTTTGAACTATTTTATTCTTGTTATATTTGCCGATTTTACAAATGAAAACTGTTTTCTAAATGTTTCTTATATTTTTATCATTTCCTTCATTGGCTTCTATTTGTGATTGATTGCAATACAGTCATGTAATCACTATCACCACAAGTGCTCTATAAATAAAGTGTGTATAAAAGGAGAATACTACTTCAAATCTGTCTTCTAGGAGAGGTCGGCCTATAATGGACAATCAATAATATCAATAATATCAACAACTTCATTGAGAATGAATGGAGAATGGGGAGCGTGGCACTCCTGGACAAACCTGTCCCTGGTTAAATAAAGGTTGAAACAAAACATGATGCTGCCATGATGCTACCTCCTCCCAATCTAGCTGCGATCCGGCCTGGACTGTGATACCAAACACCACCATCGCTCCCCGGGGTGATGCGTGTTTTTAGAAGACGTGATTGATGGCGGTAAACCGGCCGCCGTGGTTTCTGGCTCACCTTGCCTTTGGTTAGGTGATACATGTGTACACACACACACCAAGGTTAGGTGCTGGGCTCGGAAGAGTAAAGCCCTCCCCTCCATCACAACCATCAGAAAACACAGGGGGCGCACTTTCCCCTCTCCAATTTTACCATGGGAGTCAATGAAGAAATCTGACAGAAAAAACTTGGTACTTCTAGATAGAGTGATCTGAGGAGGGTCCCATGAAGTAGAATCAAAAGCATCCATACATGCCACATGGTACAAGTCTTTCTTTACTGTAGTTATACTAATGTCTCAAAATGAATCTGGTAATGCTTTATGGATGTTAAAATACTCCATGTCTGAGTATTCATTGCGTGCGTGGGCACTACACTTCCCTACTCACCTTGAATTTGTTTCCGACGCTGATGAAGCTGAGCTTGCCGGCCTTCTGCTTGACGTCCTTGCTGTTGTTTGAGTTTTCGAAGAGCTCCCGGACAAAGCGATCCTTGGACTCGCTAACCAGGCACTCCAGAGACATGTGCAGCGCGTCGTTGTTCTTCTCCACAAACTTGATCTGAAAAAGGGGGGATTTGCAGCAGACCTTGAAGCAGCTTTTCAGAGATCCCAGTGATGTTGCGTTCTATGGTGTTTAGTTGAAGGCCAATCATAAAACCTGACGTTGCCACTTACAGGATTCCTACAGTTTCTATTTTATAGATGATGATTATTCCTCACAGTGACATATGTCAGAATACGTGCAATGTCAGGGGTCTAAAACCACACAAAAACTGCAGTAGTATGTATATTGGGAGAGTACAAATCATATTTTCCGACACTTTTCCAAACCTTTTTGTTCAATTTTCTTATCTAGACGTGGAAATTCTTTTTCCAGACATTTCTAGCCTTTTGTTTTACTCAAAACTATAATGCAAATAATCTCATCTACTTGATGGTCAGTTACATTTATGTTGTAAAACCATTCACTATTTTTCTTGTACAGCACAGTGATGAAAGAAAACCAAATATCAGTTGTGAAATCCGTTTGATGGATTTCTTTTCTTTCTCTTTTTCAGAGGAGAAAAGAGCATGGCGGATAGCAGTGAAGGACAAAACTCAAAGCCTATGAAGGAGCAGAGCTGGTGCTCATTCAGCCGGCGGAGCGTGTTCCCTGAACGCACCGTCTCGTAGCACACGGCTCCTGCGAAGTGTCGGACAATGAATCCTTCGTCATCCCTCACGTTTCTGTGGATAGCCAGCTTGGACTTCCTGGGAATCTGAGGGACACATGCATACCAATAAATCACGCACATGCACACGTGCACAAGCACACACACATTAAACAGAGTCAACAGAGCGCCTGCATTCCCAGTCCTTCAATTCCTGACTGGATTTGAAGATCGCTGTCGGTGTCCAGTATGATGTATGTTGGTAGTGGCTGGGCAACTAGACCACAACACCATATCAGACCATATCACACGTATGCAATGTTATTATTCTTCATTTGAAAAAATGGCGGATAGTCGAGGGCTGTTGTGGTCGGAGTGGGACACAAGATTATTAGTAAAAGTATTTTGAGCAGACAAACTAACTGGCAGAAAAAGAAACCAGCAGCTGTTTCAAGTCTTCTCTGAAAAGCTGAGGGTGTCACATGAAATGAAAAGCTACGTAGGACCAAAGTAAAGTCTGTCAAAATAAAGGAAAATAATAAATAGTTGGGAGCTTAAAAGAACCGGGAAGAAAGATGTTGCTGCTGGAGGCGGTTTGTCTAAAGTCGTACTGGTACGTCATAGAGACACTAGAACCAATCACATGCTTCCATCTCTCCATTTAAGACTCCAGAGGAACATCTTTCCTGTCTTTCTCTTGTAGTGCTCATTGCGTGCCTCAGTAATACGTTGGGGTTTGAACTCACGGTGAGGCGGAAGTGGTTCTTGTGTTTGTTGTGCACAGTCTCGGTGAAGTGCTGGTCGCTGGGCTGAGGTAGACGGTTCTCTTCGTCCAGGATGTCCAGGATACCGACCAACTTCGCCTCCACCAGGTCTGAGGAGGAACAGGAGAGAGAGAGAGAGAGAGAGAGAGAGAGAGAAGAAGAGTTACGCTTCACCGTCATTAATGAACATGCTTCCGATCGCCCGGGGCCGCCGGCTATTACGTCCAATTAAACCCAGGGAGGCCGACGCAGACGATTAAGACTCTGAATTAAAGTCTAATCAAATGGGAAGAGGCACGGAGATCTTTACGGGTTCTCCTTGACCTGAACTGACTGGACGGCTGGTGGTGGCGGGGCGGGGACGAAGCCCCCCCAGTACCGGGTAATAACACTAATCTTCATCTGTGTGTGACGTTTTAAAAGCAGAGGTCCATAATGCACTGCTGGCAGAGTAAAATGAAACAACGTGAAACAATAAAAGGGTTCTGGTCTCTCTTCACCTGCAGGTAAACTGAAGAGCGTTGTCAACATAAAGGTTTTACTGCCGCTGGGACCGTCGGCGTGGCCGGAGCGTCTTTTATCAACGAGACGAGACGAGACGAGACGAGACGAGACGAGACGAGACGAGACGAGACGAGACGAGACGAGACGAGACGAGACGAGACGAGACGAGACGAGGACCATGAAGCAGCAGGAACAACTTTACTTTATATTGGTACTAGCTGGGAGAGTCTTATAATACTACTACTACTTGTACTACTGCTACTATTACTACTAGTACTACTACTATCACTACTGCTAGTACTATTATTACTACTACCACTACTGCTTGTACTACTGCTACTATTACCACTACTCCTACTCCTATTACTACTACTACTACTCCTACTACTACTACTACCACTACTTCTACTTCTACTACTACTACTACTACTACTACTACTACTACTCCCACTACTTCTACTACTACTACTACTACTACTACTACTACTACTACTACGACTACCACGACTACCACTATTACTACTACTACTACTACTACGACTACTACTACCACCACTACTAATACTACTACTACTACTACTACCACTACTACTACTACTACCACTACTACTACTACCACAACTACCACTACTACCACTACTACTACTACCACTACTACTACCACTACTACCACTACTACCACTACTACTACTACTACGACTACTACTACTTGCTAGTGTTCCAGTGTTCAGGGCTCCACTGGGGGTTCAATGGGACAATTCACCACACCCTGAAAAAGGAGGGTTCTTCAAGGGTTCCCCCGGGATTAATAAAGTATTCC
>CABFOQ010020282.1:14551-24843 GCA_900660455.1 Gephyroberyx darwinii
CAGCGATTAACACATTTCCCGAGTTTGAATAAACACCAACTTTATCTGGGTCATAACTGAGAAACACAAATGGAGTGAAATCCCCTCTGATTTCTGCCTCTTGTGCATGAAATAGTGTGCAGAAACACTCAAAGTTCGGTAAAAATGAATCTACAAAAAAATAAAAGTAAGTAATTTAGATCAGTATTGAGTCTCAAAATCCTATTTTTCTTACACCAAGTGAAAGGTTATTTGTTTTCCTGGGACATCTCTTACATGCACTGGTCACAGGAATATTGGGGCACTGTGGTTCAGACCTTTGCCCTATACTGGTTGGTTGTAATGGTGATGATCTTGTAATTGAAGCTTATTCTGTTGCCTACAATGTAAGGTTAAATTAATAAAATAATCAAACAAAACGATGGATGAGGCGTTTGCCCACCAGACTTCTTTTCCTTAGTTACATGCCAAAAATACAGCATTCCATTTCCCCAGTTAAGCTCTCTAGTAGAAAATCAAGAAAGAAAGAAGTTATGAAGTTGTGAACAAAGCCGTAAAGTAAAATATGGCAGTAGTGGTGTCCAGTGCTTTCTGCAGCCATTTCCTGGCCCTCCCGGTAAGCGATTGTTAAATTCAACCCGGGATGCAAAATGGTGCAAGTGAAAGCAAACCACTCTGTGGAAATAAATAGTAAGGTCTAACAAAGAGTTGTTTTACCCCAACTCCACTCCAGGAGGATAGATTAATCGAACTTGTGGTTTTGAACCGTGAAAACCTTGTTATTTTCTGGTGGAGCTGCACAGCTGGAAAAACAACATTATTTCCATGTAAAAACCTGATTAGAACTCAACCCAACATGAGGACAGACACATTCGGAAATTAATTAATTGGTGATACTGTTTTGTTAAGCTTGTGGAAACAGAGCCTGGGCCTGTGGTTGGAGGTTCATATAGTAATGATGGGATACATTTCTGCAGCTCACTGTGATCCATCTACTGGCACAAACATTACAACTTTTTTTTGTTACTTGAATTAACAGTTGATATGCTCTGCTATACACTAAGAATAACTATGTTGGCGGTGTGCCGCAGTACAAAATAGGTGCAAAGAAAGTTTTTGCAATATAGGAAGTATTTGTTATCAAGTCAATGGGGCTGAAAAGAAAAAAAAAGAAGAAGAAAAGAAATTCTCTAAAAAATCTGGAAACAGGAAACTGTTTGGAATGTGATGCATATGATTTTTTGGAGGAACGTTTTCCAACCTCATTGATTTGAATTAGCATTTCTACTAACAAATCCTGCTTAAAATCAACCAAAATACTGTGAAGTGGACAAATGCCCAGAGTTTTGCAGAGTTAAAGGAGTTACAGACTCTGTACTATGTTTTTATTTATTTATTTATATTTTTAACACATGACACACTGTAGGTAGTTGTATCTGTGCTGGACTCAGAATGGTAATACTATTACTACTATTACTAATACTATTATGATGCAGCCTCCATATTGGTCAAAATTCACATTCAACATTCATGACATGAGATGAGCTCACATCAAAATTTGCACAAATGTAAAAAAAGTCAATCAGACATTACGCTAACTCTGTTGAAATCAGACACGGTGCAATTCACTCTTGGTTATATTTTGCTATCTTTTTGATAATACTTGGCACATGTGCTCTGTGACATTAAAAAGGGTTGACTGCCACTGCTCTAGACAGAACTCTAACCAATGAAGTCAATAAAGCTACGCCTACTCCAAAACTGTCCTGGTTGTAATCAGTAGTGATTGAGCTTGAACCTGTTCAAACCGTCTCATGATTTCTAAGTCAGTTCAGATGTTGTCTGACAAATGCTGTAATACACTTTACATTATTGATGCTGGCAGAGCACAGTGGCAACTGTCTAAACTAACATTTTGGGATTACAACAATGCACTTCCTACTGTGTTGACTTGAATCTCCACATGATCCTTAACAAGGATCTTGATTATTCTCAATCACCAGGAACTTAAAAAAATTCTGTAATGGCACTGCAATGAATAAAAACACATCCATCAATTTTAGCATCCCTCATTGAAACCAATGAGCTAGCTTGCTGCTCCCAGAATCAATTAACAAGATGTTTTAGAGTAACTTCCTTTTTCTCCTGCGAGTGCCCTGGTGAAGCAAAATGACAACCTGAAATCTAAATGACATCCCTTTAAGAAACGCAAGACATTTACAGCTTATCATTTATCACAAAGGAAAGGTCAATCCGCAGCCACGATGCTTAGATGTGGCAGCTATGGAGGTATGGAGCTGGCAGGCAGCAGATGTGGTAATCCCAGGAGGGTGGGTTGAAGAGTCCTCTCTGCCCCCAGATGGTGCACCGAGCTCAGGCTGCGTAGCTGGCAGACTCCCCTCTGTCTTTCACAGCCACCACGGTCCTCTAAAACAGAAGGTGGCGCTCTCTCACTTTCTACCCCTTCTGCTGAAGGGGTAGAAAAAGTGAAAGTGGACATACTGTGCCCCACCTCCATGCCATGCTGTGCTTTGTCCACCCTCCTGCCCCCCTCCCCCAATCATCTGCCTTCTGGAGCCCTCCCAGCCAATAAGGAGCCTTCGGGCGTTATGAGTAGATGGTGATGACCTCCCGACCTCCCCCGCGGACCAATAAGACGCGGTCTAGGCCTTCCATCAGAACTTCCAGGAACTCCATATCTGAGAGACACATTCTGATTAAGGGAAGACACACACGCTGATTGATTGACTGATTGATTGATTGATTGATTGAGTAAGGATACAGTTCTCATCGCCTTCCTTGTTCTTCGGTGGTCCTGGCATGTTGAGCAAAACCAGCTGTGAATTCTGGGATTTGTTGACCACTGCCTCATTCAACTTCACCGCCGTGTGCATCCTCCGCACATTGGACTGGTTGCTATGTAAAAGACACAGACATTAATAAGAGCACCCATGAGGGACAACAAGATCCTGCTATTTCTATTAATATCAGAGGTAAGATTTCAGTATGAGAAATCGGGCCGATTTTAGGGAATGTAGGGATTTCAACTTGCACGTGCAAGCAGCACTGCAAGGAATCTGGTTTCTGTGTGGACGTCATGCGCCCTGAATATCCCTGATGATCTCATGCAAATTGAAATGACGAGTGAAGTTCACACGTGCATGCCATGAGAGAGACGAAGATGTCACACACACACACACACACACACACATATACATACACACACATAGTACATACACATACAGAGTCCATGCACATCCAAACAAAGGTAGAAGGAAATGTGACTTACAGATTCTCCCACTCTCTAGAAGGAGGGAACAAAAACACAACATATCCCACATTAATGAAAATAACAGCTGCCATCTCATGACTCACTGGCTTAGGGTCTGAGTTTATTAAGATCTTTTTATTTTTTGGCAATTACTAGTTTGAAACTATCTTTATGCAGTAGAGGTTATTATGGCTTGGAAAATTACAAGCACACCTTTGGCAATAAACAATATATACGAATGTATGACACAGTTTGAAATACACAAGGAAAACAAAGTCACTACATTTAAGCAGGACAAACACAAAAGGGGTATGTGAGATGTAAGTGGACACAGAATGGACCACATCTAAAACCCATTCAGCTACATAATACAATAGTAGCAAACAGATCAATTCAACCGCATCCTCAAAATTGCAGGAATTACTGTTGTCTTTACCGCATCAGCTTATTTAGGCCTTTATGCCTTGTGTGCTGTGAGAATGAGCTGAAACTCCAAGATGGCCAACATTACAAAGAGTGCAAAGGTCAAAAACAAAGGTCAACAACAACAACAACAACACTAATATAATAAAAGTACAAACTGTACTGATAAAAAAATCCATCTTTACAAGTGATAAAATAATTTTCTTGAAACAAGTGAAATAAGTCATGGTGACATAATTTCACTTGTATCCGATGCAACTCAACTCTTCTCAAGAATGTTCTGCTATCAAGTGACATTTTCCTGATACTATTGCAGCGATCTTCCTGATTTCAAGATGCTGTTCCAAGAAAGTCATTGAAACAGGTGAAGGTGCACTGGAAAATGTTTTTCCACTTGCTTGAAGGAAAACAAGATTTTAAGACTCAACGCTAGACTAAACGGGTGCAGCTACTTACGGTTTCATATTGAAGATGTCTTTAACCCCCATGTGGCCCTCCCTATTTTTGGTCCTCTCGTTGACCAGTTTGTCTTTGGTCCAGGTCATGTGGACGCGATCCGGCGTGGCAGCCGCATCCTTGTCATTCATCGTCAAATGAGACGCCGTGTTGCGGTCATGGATCAACTGGGCCTAACGGAGGGCAGGGCAGGACAGGAATGGTGTCAGTTGGGCATCTCCCCATGGCATCTCATATTTGCAACCAAATCCAACTTCTAGAGAATGGGCAGCAACATAATACCCATGACTCAACTTGACCGTACTATTTCCGTCTATGGTTATTTATTACTATAGGAACTTTGCTGCTTCACTCATTAAAAAGAACTAGGAGCAAACAGGGAGGTCAAGGTCAAGTGTTTGAGTGCTTCATAGTCATGATGGAAGATGAAGAGAAATCATGTGTATGTTTTTCAGCACAGTCCAAGGCAGTCAGTGGTATGGAGATGACCGTACATGGAGGATGGGGAGAAAGGAGGACAGGAAGGCCACTTCCTGGTCTATTGTAGTCCGGATGTCCGCCATTGAATTTTAATAGCTTTATCATGGAAATGAACATCATTTCACACGTGGAAAGTGCATGAGAGTGGCAATGTTGGAATTGCCCAAGACAACTACAACTGGTATGTTGAGCTAAATGATGTCATCGCCACCATTAGGCTTCAGCTCTCCTGGTCTCATGCTTGTACTTATTTCCATGCTTATTTTCATGATCTCATCATCAAAAGATTCAACAGAAGCCATTTAAAATGTACCAGACACATTTGAGAATTCAAAATTGTTGATCAGGATGTCTTAGCTATACATACAAGTTCTGTGCATCTTTCATTCTGAAGCATGCCACATCTGTGATTGCCACGATTTTCAGCCTTGGTTGTTTACTCTGGGTAATCTTGCTTTGTTACAGCCACTTCCAGTAAATGTGTCACTGCAGTTTTAGCAGTTGATTACATTCTGAAGTTAATTGAATTGATTGACTGACTGATTTTCATGAGAAAAACTGAGAACAAGCTGATTTTGATGACATCATGACTGCGTTCTTGCTGAATTAAGCATGCTAATTACAAAGCATGCAAGTATGCTCGCTTTGTGAATAGAACCACTACTACTACTACTACTACTACTACTACTACTCCTCCTACAAGACCTACAACTCTGACACTGCATTCAGACAGAACGTAAAAGACATTTAGAGGTGATACGAGCGAAATGGAGATGGACTCAACATCGGTCTAGGCAGTGCAAATTAAGGCAAAGAGGCATTCACTCTGGTTGAAAATCAACTTGAGCAAGAAAATGGCCTGACAACTCAAGCCTAGAAAGATGTCAACCAAACCACTAAACATAATAGCTGGGACTATCACCCGGCTGCTTTCTGTTGTGTCAAGCAGTGGAATCAAACCTGCTAGCAAGTTGCCAATTTTGCTGCTAGTTTTTCCAAGTCAAGCCATCAAACTCTTACATGCAAAGCGTTAAGCATCTACAAGTCTAACAGCTACCATCAAAACTTTGGTGCCACTGTTGAGAGGGAGACAAGAGATTGAGACGGGGAAGAGTGAAGTCCTAACGCCAAATCACAAATAGTGTACTTGAATGGCATACTGGTGTGCATTCAAAGGAATTTGTAAATGTCTTCCTCTGTTGGCAGCTTTGGGTAGATGTGCCTCGGCCTCTGGTCAGCCTCTACAGAAAGGGCAGATGGAGGGACGACGGGAAATTGAAGACAACTAGAAACTGGAGCTAAATAGATAAACAAGAAGAGGTGCCATCATCAGAACCTAAACAGCCGAGTTGAAAATGTATTCTACTCTATTCTATTCTATCCCCTAGCCCAGCTTCTGACGACAGCACTGTCAAAACCTGTCCAGTTGGCATGATGAAGAGAAAGGATGGAGCAAGAGATGGATGGAACAATGGCATCACGGTTGGCTACTGCGGCGTGACTGGTTGTCGTGGCTACCTCTTCCTGTGGTATGCTCATCCTGGGAACCTGCAGGGTGTTGGGGGAATGGATGTCGATAACCGACGACCTCTTCCTCTTAATGGAGCCACGCGATTCGTCCGTGATGCTCTGAATCTGAGCCCATCGTCCAATCGTAACGCAAGCATTAGATCGGGGAAGAGTTCAAAGGTCAACAACAGCAAAACGAGCCAAAAGGAGGCCGCAGACCATGTTAGCTAATGCGTGCTTTTCATACATTGTGTTTTATATATATACATTTGGATAGTTTGTTAAGGTTTTACATCACCAGTGTTTCAAAATTATGTACAGAACGTGTTATAATGTGTGATTTACTTCATACTTCACACACACATGAAACAGACAATCATTTGGATCAGGTTTCAAGAGCTCCAATAATCACTGCGTTCATCTCAGAAACATTATCTGAATTGACGATGAAAAACATCTTTCAAGTGCTCCCAAATATTTGCATGATATGGTTATGATGCATGGATGACCTCCAATGCATTACAACCATCAATTCAAGTAAAGCGTCAATTGTACTTTTTATCTCGTCATACATGACGTATAGGTTGTTTTAGTGTGTGTTTTACTGTACCTCTCTCTCCCTTTCAGTGCGGGATAGCTGCATCTGTTTGAGCATCTGAGACCTCTGTTCCATCACCAGGGTCTTCTCATACGTGAAGGCTGAGATATCACTCTCATGCTAGAGGGAGGGACAGCATTTGCAGTTTGAGTAGCTTTTCCACAGATATTAAAAGATTTGAAATTTTTTTAGTCATTTGCCGTAGCTGATGTTCTTATCCAGAGTAAGTTACAGTGAGTGACCAGGTGATCCTATTAATGGCATGGTTGAATGAATGTATGCCGACAGTCTCACCATCTCCACCACCTCCACCTCTGCATCCAGGCGTAGATGGTAGAGGAACATCTGGAGATCTTTCTTCATCTGGATGGAGTTGTCATCCATGTGAGCCACCGTGAAGATACGCATTTTACACTTCCGCCATACCTAGTGGCAGCCGGGGTAAGAGGGAGAAAAAATAACAGCTGGTAGCATGAGGTGGGATGGCACATAGCTCAATATCAGTTGCCCACAGTTAGCAGCCAATCCAAAAGCCCCAAATGAGTTCCTCAATCTTCCTTTGTAAGAGACAACAATATCACTCAGCCTTTAAGAGGTGCTACATGTACCATTTTAACATCAATAAATTATTGCCACATTCATTTTGAGACATTACTATAAATACTGTTAACAAACAAGACCATCACTGAGAAGACTGGCAGCCTCTACTGGCCTCTATACTGCATTTTACATTGTGTGCCACCGGGTCAAATTTGGCAGGAAATCTGCTGGATTGCTTTACAGCACAAAGTGAAATTGCTTTATGGCACAAAACTCAAATCTGCTATCAGGTTAATATGAGGTTACAGTTATGATTTTTGATTGGTTACTTTTGTATGCCTATTGCTACAAATTAATTATTTTACTTGAAAATACATGAAACAAAACTTAAAGTGCTTAAAGTCTTTTCAGTATTATTTACTACTAGTAATGACAATGTTCTCTCTTGTGTATGGAGAGAGTATTTAGCGTGACGTTCTCTCCATGTGTGACAGAATCAGGGATAAGTTGAGTGTAGCCTACATGTATGACAGGAAAAGTTTAGATTTTTTCTTTTTTTTACATTGAAAACTTGGAAGGAACCCCTATACAGTTTTATAAACATATGATTGTCCATATCCCAGTTGTTTTATGTGGCAGCAAACTGGATTATGCTATTGAAACCAGCCTGCTCTTTGAAATCAAAATAGGGAGCGCCCCCATTCTTGCAGGGCAAATGGAGTTGGCAATGGCAGATGATGGAACGAGTGAAAGGCCATTGTAAAAATCACTTCCAAAATGTTTATCCTGTTCAGTTTTTTTTAATCTTTTTGACAGGAAGAAACAGGGTTAATGCGAAATGTGGTTTTTAACTTTGAGAAACATTGCACTCTTCATTGCACTCTTTGACTCTTTACATACTTATAGTTCAGTTGAGAGAAGCACATACAAATCATCTTCAATACAGGTGAACACACACACATACACAGACACACACGCACACAAATACACACACACCTTATGTTGCCTGAGTAAGAATGGCAGCAGCATGAGCAGTCCACCATCGTGTACGATCCACCACACGTCGATGGTTCCCTCCTTCAGCCGCTCCTGGTTGCCGGGGAAATGGTCGATGTTCTTAGCAACCAGCAGGGCCTGGTGTGCCGAAGTCGTCTCTCTCACCGTCTCTGGAAGGACGGAGAGAGAAAGAGAGTGACAGAGGGTCACTTGACATGTTTCTTTTGGGGTCTTTTGGAGATTTTAGTTGCAGCAGACACTTTATTCAAGACACTCCTGTGCAGTATACCTATGAAGTTCTTCCATGGGTAGGAGTGCTGGGCTTGCTTCCAACCCGCCGGCCAGGCCATCAGGACGGCATTGTGTTTCATTCCTCCCAACCCTGCCGACTGGATGAGCAGGGAGAAACCATCCCGCAGGTTGGATGACACCACCACGTGGCTGAAACCCTTGGTGCGCTCCGCAGACATGGCTGCCTTTAAGTTCTGGAGGAGGAGGAAGAAGAGGAGGGGGTGGGAAGAGATGTGAAAGAGGGAGAAAAAGGAGAGAGGAGGAGAGATTCAAAACGCGGCAATGAAATAGTTCCTCAGTCAAGTCACGTTTTAAGATTAGATTCTTTCTCTCGTTTGTTAAATGAGGTCTGATGTGGATGCAAGAAGAACTGGTCGACTCAACGATGACCCAGTTCAGTTTGTGTAAAAGGCGTTTAAATCATCTCTGTGTAAAAATCACAATGCCTGAAACAGAATATGATGCCATGTACTATATGTCCCGTTCAGGTCACCAGCTTCCTGCTGGTATGAATCAGCGGAAACTTCTAAACCCATAAACACACACACAACACACACACACAAGCGCATCTGAGCATGATGAGGGATGACTAGGCAATAATAGTAATATGGAGTCAGAGACCTTCAACATCTCCACAATGACCTTTGTGTGTGCGAGCGCCCTAATTGCCATAGTCTGCCATACTATACTACTATAATGCACAGTCATACTATATATGACTGTAGTCAAAGGTAGCATGACAGGAGGATCTGTACAATTTGTCCTTCCCTTTCTCCCTCTCCTTTTTACCACCACACTCAAACATCCACCTACTTCCTTCCTTCCTTCCTTCCTTCCTTTAGTTCAGTCATTTAGCTGACACTCTTGTCCAGAGCCACTTACAATAGACAACCTTCACAATGGTCTTTCTGTTTTGCATCGTTAGTGCAGGGCTAGCAAGTTTTAGCTTGGGTCATCACAGTTCCAGTGTAGACACAGTCGAAGACAAGATAGACCGAAACTGAAACTGAGGACACACCGTCAGGTTTTAACTCTGCAGCGTGGCCATGTTTTGGGTTTCAAATTAAGGAAGAAAATGGGAACAAGACAACTGATAAGACAGTAAACACTAGCAACACTCTGAGCCACATCACAATGTATATGGTGAAATGTCGTGTTTGAGTCTTAAAGGTGGTTTCAGGGTTCTTAAGAGCATGTTGCTGCTTCTCTTTTGTTGTGGGAACTTTACCTGAGTGTGCAGATGTATACTTTTTTTTGTTTGTTATTGCTCTTCTGGTTTATTTGGGGATTAAATTGGTCTTGGTCCGGACAGCTCAGTCAGTAAGGTATGAGACTCTCAGTCTCAGGGTCTAGTTCGATCACCACATAGTGTGTTAACTGACACACTTGTAAGTTGCGTCTGCTAAATGACTGTAATGTCTTGAATTTTTTTTGTACTTGCATTAAAAAGGTCTTAAAGATTAAAATGTAATATGAACAGAATTTGCTCAGAACCATGAACCTAGCTGTGAGTTGTGATAGGCTCCAGTGATTAATAAATTAATGACTGAATGAATGAATGAATGAATGAATTACTCAACCTGTTGTCCAGTCTTGGCGTCACTCCCCCTGGCCATGTAAGTCCCTTCCAGGACAGAGCAGACAATGGTCAGTCCCTTCCCTGCTTTGAGCTGCGTGGTGAAGGAGAGGAGACGAGGGTGCTTCACCGCCAGGCCTGAGTCCAGCTTACACAGCACCAACAGCTGAGGT
>CABFOQ010020297.1:7736-19382 GCA_900660455.1 Gephyroberyx darwinii
GTGTGACGACCTCACTATGATCATGCCCAGAATATCACATCATTGACAAAACTTGAAAAAACATGGCAGGGGAATCACCCCTCCCAATTGTGCCTAGAGGCATAAGGGGGTATGATATGTAGGAGGGGCCTAATGTAATTCCAATATCTCACAACAGCAATGTTGCAGAGTCAGATTTGTTGGAATTGGACCCACACTGAGAAAATTCATTCATGTGTGTCGACATAGACCTTATGTATCAGCAAGATGGTAGCACAGGCGAAATATGAATATGACATTCACATTTTGCGCTGGTTGTGCATAAAAACTTTGATGGGCTATGAGGCATATTGAGGGCTTGGGCTACGTCAGTTATGATACGGCCACCTCATCAAAGGCAGATGTCCATTTTTTAAATTAACTGTCCCAAATGGGCCCTACTTTCCCTTGCTCCCTCTTGTCCACCAGTCTATTCCTCCTCTCGTCTCCTCCCAGTTACTTCCTGGTAGGAGAGGCATAGTAGTGAAGTAGGGGAGGAAAGGAGGAGGAGTGACAAAGCTTTGGGACCCACCCTGGCTCTTAAGTGATCGACAATGACGCACGTTATTATACCAGCACCAACAAGTCTCAATGCGTGGGTGCATTTTGCATTTCAAAACAAAAACAGAGAGAAATGAAATTAACTCCTTAAAAGACACGTCCTTTGGCAAATTGTCCTTCCTCCAGTAACACAACTAACTTCAACTGACGAGATGCCACTTGGATGTTGCTAAATGTGTGTATCTGAAGCAGTCACAACGGGGTAAGACATTTATCAGTACACTGACATCTACTTTAGTGTGTACACAGAAAATAACAGTCGGTAGCAGTGTTCATCTGTAAGTATATAGTACATTTTTCAGATAAATTTACTGGTAATTCAACATGTAAGTACTGCAACAACAACTAATTTAGAATGACGATACGGAAATGTACAATATTGTACAGTATTTACAGTGAAATTAGCCATTTATAAAAGGCTCAATTGATTTTCACAAACCTGCACCAACCCATCTTAGGATATATCAAATTTTATGTAACAGCTTCAGTTCCTAACATGAAGCAAGACAAGCACTGACCAGGCATGTCTGACTTGACTCCCAACCCCACAGGAGGATGATATATTTGACTGATTAATATCTCTGACCTTGAATCTGTTTCAGCCTATAGTTTACAATTAATTTATAGTACATTATGGGTAATTATGCCATGCACAATAACTGTAACATGTTTGTAAGTATAATTATGTGCTGTTAGTTCAACCTAAAATCATCTAGCTATGTCCATGCTGCATGGCAGTGGCTAAAATGCATTCTGCATTTTTACAACCTTGTTGCATTGAAGAGAGGATTTTTCAGAGACTCAAGCCACTTCACAGACCTAGATACTGTTGACTTTTTGTGTCGAGCACAGGGGCCTCCCAAAAGTAATGTCTTTCAAATTGATTTTGCATTGTAGGCTATGTGGTGCATTCTCAATATCAGTACAACAAATAACCGAGAGAGGGGTCTACCTCCATTTTTTGACCTACAGCTTGTGTCGTTGGCTCTTTATGAAATGAACTTAGATGTCTGTGATACAGGCTCTATAATGGCCAATTTAGTTTAGGCTTTAGGCTACAACCTAATGAGCAGCGGGTTTGGACTTGTCTTGTCCATTCTGAATAGTTCAATAAAAAGCAGGGATTTGAAAATAATGCGTCATAGTACAGGGAATACATTTGACAGAAAATGCGATAATGCAGAATCTTGATTTCATAGCCGTAAAAAACTTGAACAGCCTTCCTAGACAACAGCTACGCCATAACTTCTTTGAGGAAGTAGCTGGATTTCATTTTGGATTGAACTCTGGCTTGTATTCTTAGGGATAAACACCACCTTTCAAAAGCTGTTGGCTATAATGAATGGCCTAGTTTATTGCTGAAGAGATCCCTGAGCATGCGGCAATGCAGTCACAAATTTACTGAGTCAGCCAGAATGTGCATTTAATATAGCTTACTAATGGTCTTACATGGAAATTCAACCCTAAAAGAATTGATACATGCAAATACTATCCTGGACAATTCGATCAATACACAGTACATGATCATTCTCAAAGCTAGAATTCATAGAACCGTGATTATACAATGTCATCAAGTTAAACTTTCTGGAGCTGGTGCATTAATAATGCATAGGGCGATTTCCTAGAATGTTTAAGCCTTGACACTCAAATAAGCTCCACTGCATGGTAGTGTCCTAAGTACCTAAAGACAATACGCAGCACTCTTCTGAAGTAGCCTTAAGTATAACAGTGGAAAACATTGATTTAGACATGCTTTTATGTGTTAAAATGTCCTTGGTCTCAAATGACTATCCAAAAATATTCAAATATATGCTCATTTTGTCGATACGACAGGTTTAACTGCATGTACACAAATACCAGTTTGATAACGGATATGTGTTATGATATACTGTACATGTAACACACATTTTGTTACCCAACAGCCACTACAAAGTATACAAATTCACCAACACTGATTTATTGGATTGCCTAAACCAAAATAAAATAAGTCCTTTTCTTTCACTACAATGATTTGAGAGGTAGGTATCCTCTTTTTATTTATTTTTATAATTATTGCAATGAGATATGCTGACTCTTGACCCACCAGGGGACACAGAGAATACAAGGGAAGACATGTACAACTTGTACAAACACACAGTGTAGGGAGTTAGACACAGGACAGACAGACTCGTGAATTAGTATTGAAACGCAGAGGAAGTTGCTGAGCAGGCAAAAAAAGAGGTTAACCCCCGCAAGCTAAATAAAGTTGCACATGAGAGGTGAACACTTTATCAACTGGATACAGTCAGCAGAGACTGCCACCGTACAATAAATCAGGAGTATATTTTAGAATCTGCTGTTAACCCAATTCTTGTACTGTAACTCCCTCACCGCATGGTATTCCACAGCATAATGCAGCAAATTCCTTTAGGCGCAAGTCAGGAAACAGTAAGAAAACTTACCTCTCACTTCATGCAGTACTGAGGAACTTCTCTCTAACCTTAGCCACTGAGTCTGGTTTAGTGGTACAACTTCTCCTGAGCAGTTACCATCTGAAGATAATGACCATGGGAGTAGCAATCATTCCCTTCTCTGTCCTGTGGATTCAGTGCCCATAGAAAAATTTTCTTTCCACGACAGTGAAGGAAAAAGACTGCCTAACACTCTAGCTGAAACATTTCCAGCCACCCCCTTCCTGCCTCTCTGCCCGCCTCCAGGAAGGCCCTCCCAGTCAGGAACTGACCAATTGAAAATCAGAAGCTTGTGTACTGTGTGAAATCTGGCTGCACAGTAAGGGGGGTAAGAGGCTGCTGGCAGTCTATAGTTTGCCAAAATTGTAACTTGACCATTTTTTCATGTGAATTCAATTTGACAACTTAGACAAGATATAGCCTAAACCATAATCCAATACTAGATCCCCATCTTCAGAATGAATTCATGCAATGCTGTATTAGAGTAGACCTAAGAACTAATTTATCTTCTCTAACATTGTACACACTTTCTCCCCTACTGAACATGTACATTAGGCTTGCCAATGTCAGCTCCCTGAGAGTCTCTACCTCTCTTAATTATTTTATTTAAATATATATTTATTATTTTCTGTAGGTCAATCATTCCTCCAAAACGTGCCAGAATACTTCTATGTGTTTTTTATAACAAGTATCATTCAAATTCTTTAATAAGTTTTCTACTTTTGGATATTGTTGTGTCTCACTATTAGCCAGCACCTACAACCAACAGTCACTAAATGCTAATATAACATTTGGACAAAATAAACACACAGAGTAGATCATTGGGTTGCTGTTATAATGGCGACAACAAGGTTGTTCCTAGGGGTCCAAAACCTTTTTGCTAGTCAAATTCCATGACTTTTCCCAAACTCTCCCATGACATATAGCATAATTCCATTAACAATATTTGTCAAGAGTCTGATTGGGGAAAAAAATAGTATCAACGAATCTCCATGACATTTCCAAAACTACATGCACATGCTCCATTCCTTTTCATTCCTTCTCCAAGCCAGTAAAACACAATTTTGAATTCCATGACTTTTCCAGATTTTCCATGACCCTGTTAACTAGCATTAAAAAGTGCCATCACAGCTGTAATGTCACGATGACATGCATAATTGTTTGGCCTGAAGTGAGGTTAATTTCGAAACCTATATATAACATCATGGCTGCTCATGGATACTCAGCTATTTTTCCACATTCAGCATACTGAAACAGCCTAGCTTCCTGGGTGTGTCGGACAGCTTATGTTGAATACTAACGTTACTTAAGAGGAATTTTTAGTACCCGAACTGAACAAATTGTTTTAGTTTGTTAACAGGAAAATGAACTAATCAACCAAAAAAACAAAAGACTACATATGTTGGGCCTCATGATGCATTATCTGTTTAGATTACGTGTAAGTACTACAGTCTATTTTTATTAACATTACATACTGTAGCCTTCAGTAGGCAGGGTGAGCGTTCACACATGGCCACTGATTAGCAGTGGCTAGAACATGGTGTGGTGGACAATTCAGACAAGATATGAATTGTCATGTGCATCCGTAAATACTGTAGACTGCTGTCTGAATGTTGTCGTCCACATTCCGCGGTGGAAAAGGAAGCAAACACACCAGCTGGTGACGTGTCCGATAATGGACGCATTGACGTTAAGTTTCTCAACCGTATTAAGGAGACGCGCAAATAACGCGCAGAAAAACCGTAAGAGGCTACTTTGGTTAACTATAACCTAAAAAAGTCAAGGTTTAAACAAGTTTGTAGGAAACAAAACATGCCAGTTTGGTTAGGTCAGGTTGTTACTGTTGTAAATGTCACTGTCAGCTTACCTAGCGGGATCTAGATACTGTACATTAACTCATCACGTTGCATCACACGATCTCGTCTGCCTAGTTAGCTACTTCGAGGGTTCCACAGTTTAGTCTCTGGTTAGCATTGTTAGCTAGTCATAAATACTTGGCTACAGACAATTAGACCGCTGTCATGAGCTAACGTTACACGGTAACGTTACATGACATAAGCTAACGTTAGCTAGTTGCTAGCAGTCTAGAACACCTGCTTACCTCATCATCACGGAGAACCGCTCCCCGGAGCACTCTACAGCAGTCACGCACCAGCCAGGACAGACGGCACAGCAGCACCATTGAACTAGGAAAACAAGATGTCAAGTGTAGTCCAAATGATAGTTCAACAACCCATTTAATTACTGCTCTCTTCGCAGAATTATATCATGTTATTTATCTTTCAGATAACACGGCAGTGTGCCCGGCCTCACTTCTTCTTTACTTTGTAGCACTGCACAGATTTAAGCAACAAGCTTTTGACAGCTTACTGTACGACCGCCAGTTTAATGCGGTGAAGGGGTTTCCCTCGATGCACTCGGAAGCCTAGACAATAACAAGGTTTTAATATGAAAAAACTGAACAATCATAGCAAACAATACAATATATGGAAACATTTCACACATTTAAGTGTTGTGAAGATGTACATTTTTGGTAAAGCGAGGGCATTCTGTAATAGACATTTTCCAATATCCCCCTACAAGCGCAATGTGGTACGATCCACACGAATGCCAGGAGGCTCGAGAAGGGCAAGGGTTTGCTTGTTACCAAGGGAACAGCAGTGAAACCGTGAGGGTTTTTTTCTACGTTAGTTTAATGACCAGATGTTTTGTTACTCATAAATATAAGCCGCTAATTTAAATTGGTATGAAATATAAAATTAATAGAATTAGTATGTAGCGCTTTTCTGCAACGATTAACATGACTGTATATGATAATTTTATGTATCATAAATATGTGAGATAGTGTATGTCAGTACAATTTGTACGAGATCTTTAACCTCTCAGTCATTTTTTCAGATTCCCTCCACAGCTTTGTTTTTATTCAACCAACTGTAGGTGTAATGATGTTCAAGATGCTGATGCCATGCAAGTTGCCTATTTTTCTTGTATGATCAGAATGAAGAAAAACTACATGTACTCCCATAGGCCTTCTCAAGGTCATATAAGATGGATGCTACTAACCTAGATAAGCTGAGTGACAGAGGGGGAGAGAAAGAGATCAGGGAGTGAGATTTTGATCATATTGCTTAGCAACATCATTTAGCTAGTTCAAGATTGATCGCCGGTCTAAAATAACCTCCAGACTTGTTAACCTCCTTACATAAGAGGCTCTGGACTAGAACTATTGTCCACCTTCATATCCTGCCTTTTCTGCTTTGTGCCAGACTTTACAAAGTCTCTACAGTAGCCTACCCCAATATGGAGCATGTGTGGCTAAGTTTAGGCTTTACTGGGTACCAGATTTTGGATTATGTAGGTATTTTTGAAGACAACACATTATTTCCAGTAGATTGAAAGTGGTATGCATGGAATGATGAACTGTATGATCAAACACATCAGATAAAAAGATCACCAGACTGGAATTTCAGACTGCTGGTTGGCAAGCCTGCTGATCATGCTCCACCCAAGTGGCCACATCATGTCACAGCAGCTTCTATGTGCTGAATGGCGTGATGCAGCAGAGCAATCTACTGCCAAATGCCAATAAAAACATCACATGAAAAATGAGGCGTCCAAATGGGTGTTTAGTTACTTGCTGTAGTTGTGATTAGGAAAACAGTGATTAGGAAAACAGTGACTTCAGTAATTTAGGAAAAAATCATTTGTAAATCAAATCTTTGTAATAGCATTGCCTCAGCGACTAGCTCACAATCATAATCATAATTGTAAAGAATGTACTTTTAGCTTATGAGAAAGCTTTGCTAGTATATTTTTGTATAACCACTGCATCACACACACACACACACACACACACACACACACATAAATAAATACAAACACACCAGTCATGACTAATTCATTCATTTCCCCATTCATGTTACTGCAGGCTTGAGACAGAGTCAGAGCAGAAGAGATTTATCTGATCTGTCACACTGACAATCTCCTTCAAAAGAATGGAGCTATGGCATCACACGTAACAGCAAAAGGTCACCATATTGCTCCCTTTGAGCAAAATGTCACCGTCAAACAGACTCAGATATAAGAACAGAGAGAATCCAGCAATGATTTATTTCAGTTTTCTGCTTTTTTAGTCAATACACCACCGTTTAGCATCATAAAGCATTTCCCATCGTGTGGCTTTGGTTGCTGTGAAATTTGGGGTATGGTTATTTTAAAGAAAGATCATATGACACTCAGGTGCATGAGCTTTCCTAAACCTTGTGGTATTCACTTGATTCCAATTGTGGAAAATTACAGCAATCACTTTCGTACGTGATTCCCTCTGTCTGCTTTAAGTCAAATGTTACTTACCAGGGAACTCTTATCTTATCAAGCTATCACCGTGATGTGAAAAAGAACAAGGAACTTATTGTCCTGTGGTAACTGATTGTGATTATGGGCTTGACGCCTTGACACGCCTTGCAACTTACGACACATTATATCCTTTGGCTTTTCTACTTTTTGTCATTACACTCTTGCATATCCATTACGGGATAAAAATCATTTATCCTTCAAAGTACCCTTTATTCACCAAATACAAAACTGACAGGCAGATAATCCAATTTGCCTCAAAGGTGTCCATAATTATGTAGTTGTCTTTTTTCAAATAATAGTTGGGAATGAATTTCTCTATAACCATTTGCTTTTCAATTATTCTTTTTTTTAATTTGCTCAATTCTAATCATCTGAAAATGTAATATGGCTTATTACTGTAGTTGCCTTTTTTTTGGCTCATCTATACCTACAGTGCCAATAATTATAGAGCTCAAGGTGTGTTACCCCATCTAGTGGTAGAAGCAAACCAGATCTGATTTAACATTGTTTGGGAGGAAATCCTATTAAAGCCTATTAAAGTTAGGGATACAGGTTGATTTCTCGTTGAATTATACTGTTCTATAAAGGTCATGAAGAACATGATGGAAGTTTTGGGTGTTTCTAGGGAAATAACAGTCCTTTGCACCATCAGAGGAGCTAAGGAAAGTAGCAATTCTATTTCACGGCCCATAGATGTCAGTCTCCTCCTTTATGTTTTCATGGATCTCACTAAACCAGCAGCTGCACAGAGCGGTGGAGACGGTAATGATTCAGGACCCCTGAACAAGGGTGTTTTGTTTTGTGATGCAGGCTGTATCACATCCTGTGTTCACCGAGAGCATACAATGGGGTGAAATTGATGCCCTGCATGCTAAGATGGGAATCAATATGCTTAATACCCTGCAGATCTCTGGTTGTACCAGTCTTTGATCGGGCCCTGTGCACACTTGCAGAGACAAGTTCCGCCAGGCCCAGCTAGTACGGTGCAGAAGGACCAGATGAAAGTGGGAACTTCAGTACAGCTTATTGTTCTACAGCATGATATCATGTCCCTTTATTTCTAAAACACACCAAAGTCTTTTATTTTTGTTGGAAATAATGTCTTTTATAATAGTAAATGAATAACAGTGGGCAACCTACTGTTTGCCTTCAAGCCCTTTTGCCACAACACACCAGCATTGGTCACACTATCAAAATGTTCATGATAGAATTAGTGCTAACTTCATTCAAAGATAAATGAAGGCAACAATTTTAACTTTTGCTGTTTTTATTGTTTTATTTAGTATTGTTGTTGGATAAATTAAACAGTAAACCTCCAGCAGAAGTGTTGATTCTTTCATCTGAATGCAGAGTTTGACTGCTGAACTTTTACCTCAGCACTGGTTATGCTCTTAGATGCTTGTTTAGGAAGGAAATGCACTTATGATTTCTGGTGACTAGTAGTTCTCTTGCCTACCTATGTTGAATGCACTTATTGTAAGTCGCTTTGGATAAAAGCGTCTGCTAAATGACTGTAATGTGATGTAATGTAACTTCATCTTTCTTGATAATGGCAGCCAAGCAGAAAAAACCCCCCTCTATGTTGTGATATTACTGTTCAGAAAAAACAGTAAACATATTAAAAAAAGAAGTCGTTGTCCATCAAACTTCACATTCAGAATCCCTTTATGAAGCTTTCAAGTAATTTCTTTTCATAGCAGGCACCAGGGTATGTAGCAGGCACCGACCGGGGTAAGCGCTGACTATAAAAATACAAAAAAATACTGTCTCCGAGCAAAGTCGTGTCTTTTTCAAGTCATTACACATTTCCTGCTGTTATGCAGCTAAGACAATACAATCATACCATCTGGGTGGGAATGACTTGCTGAAGTCATAGGCTGAAAGGCTCATGTTGTTAGATATATATTGAGACTGGGGAATGGGTGTGACATCAGGTGACTGATGTATACCAGTGAAGGCACTTTTTTTTTGCAAAAATCCTCAAGTAAACGGGGAAATCAGTGTAATTTTTGCAGTGATTTGGGAAAACAATATGAAGATGGGTGTATTACATTTGATTCTGCTTGTCAATGAGTCGTTCTGCAAAAACAGATGATCCATGTATTGCTCAAATTCTGTTTCATAAATATGTGTATATCACAACATGAATGCATTTTCAGATATTGTTTTTACTTAGTAATGCTCGCAATAACCAAGGTGATATTACAATAAAGAAATGGATGACATTCTAGGTTGCTTGCTCACTAATTACATTTATTTGAGTTGAAATGAGTTGAGATGAAGATAAGGACAGCTTCCTGACATAAATGCTAGAAATGCTTGAAATTGCCATATTGACGTCATAGGAGCAGCAGATACCTCCTATATCTCCTATTACCTCTGAATGGCAAATGGAAAGACGTGTGATTACATTCTCTGTATGTGCAGCCTGCTATTTGTGAGTCTGTACATTCTGCGTTATTCGTTCTTGACCTTTCACGAGATGGAAAAATGTTTGAAAAACACTGAATTTGTTCTTTTGAGTCCACATAGTCTGTGATTGTTCACCTTACATGAGTTTATTCTTACCAAAATAGGCAGATGATGACTATTGAATTACACTCAATATTAGCGATAAGTAGTGACTGTGACATGTGGATTAAAAATATCTGTTTATAAATATCATCCTTTTCATCAAGTTGATCAAGTTGTGATTACACTTTAAATAGTTGATTCACTCTTTGAAGATTTTCTTCTAAGACTATTTGAAGTTATTTTGAAATATTTATGACTATTTATTCATGAATATGTATGTATTTTTTGGGGTTTGTTTGTTGAAATATCTTATTTCTTTTTTACCAGCATGACTCATGACCATGGTCATGAGCGAGAATAGGTCAATGAGATTTAAGGGGACGACTAAGTTTACCTGCAGTTACCTTCCCACCACATTTTTGTGGTGTTGCTTACATAAGTACAGAGTTGGTTACTTTGAGCACATCCATTGACTCACATCCTCACGTTCTTGTGGAATTTACTCTCCATACAGTACATATATCTACATTGTAAAAGTTGTATAAGTGTAAGTTGTAAAAGTCCTGTCTTTGTAATAATCAACAACACACGTCATAATATCATGGCCATTCAATGCATTTATTTCTGAAGTAGAACTCACTCATCTTTGCAGATCTGACAAGAAAATGGCAGATTAAATATTACACGCCAAAGGGCTTTGAGACTGTTCATTTCATCACAATAATTTTAACAGGAACATACAAATTCTTACAATAAGAAAACTCTCTTTCACCACTGCTGGGGTGTTGGTAAGACTACAGTTTTCCATCAGGCAAAGTCATTCTTTTGCAACACTTAAAAATATATAAATAAACAAACCAGTACAGGATAATCAGCTCCTCGGGGATGTGCACTTTTATTGAGTGGCAGTTCAAGATTATTAAAATTATTCTTTCACAAAGTGGCATGTCACACATTTCTAGAGTGACATTTCCGTGTTGGCCTCTGTTTCCTCACTTCGGTCACACCACGGTCTGATATAGTTTGGATATTTTTCTGATTTCAAAGTTTGTGGAACTTGTTTTAGGGCATCATTTGGTACAGCAAATTATGACAATGTCACAGGAAGAATAAAGCTAATTTCTCTTTTTTACAGTACACTCTCATTTATTGTTTTTCAGCAGAACAGGCAGTTCAGTGAAGTGGGAAATCGTTGTGCATTTTCTCTTAAGATAGGGAGTAAGCAGAGAAGGCTGACAGAGATGGATCATAGAACAGTAAGTGCCATTGCAGGAATTGGGAAATGAGCCCTGGCCTCTGTAAGAGACTCAAACGCGGGACTCAGCGATGCCCATTTCTCACCCTTAAAGGTGAGCATTAAAACTAGTGTTGATGAAGCAGGGGCAATCGATCTACAGTAATGATTTGGATAATTTATCACACTTGAAAGCAAGTTCTACTAAATTTACAATAATAATAATAACACACACAGACACACACACACACACACACACACACACACACTTAAGATAAGCTCCAGTTTATAGCATTCATAACACTTGAAGGCCGATTCATTAATAGCTGTATGGCACATGCAAGAATGCTCATGCTCAAACCACCTAAGCACACCGCTAGCCTAAAAAAAAAAATGTCATCAACCAATAGCTATGGACATAGTAGTCACTAGTTGTTTTTTGTTGTTAATTCTTATTTCATAAAAAAATTAAGTTTATTATTATTATTATTATTATTGCATAGAGGGGCGTGC
>CABFOQ010020301.1:2481-12753 GCA_900660455.1 Gephyroberyx darwinii
TTATTTTTATCAATTTCCTTTGACAATGAACCATATCATTCTGTTAACTTGATCAATCCCATGGCAGTGTTTGTGATTTGCCTTAGCAAGATCAAACTCAAGCATATCATCTGATTATCGTACTGTTCCCTCGATCAAATGTAGAAATAATTAAAAAGGATTCAAATCAATTCAAAACAGCTCATTGTTTTGGGCTGTATTAATCAAAGAGAAAGTTCTTAAATAAATCATGCTCTCCCAATTTCCTAGCAAGTATTCTTGCTTGCACCCTGCTGTGCAAATTTGTCCATGAGGCCAAACGCAAGGAGACAAATTGAAATCTCTTATATGAAACCTTGGGAACTGGAACTTAATATGTCATTTTTGGGAGGGTGTGGCTTAATAAGTGGTTTGTGTAGTACTTTATGTATTTGTGTAGCATTTCCACAAAATGATGGTGTCATCAAGATTGTTTGAATGCATTGTTTAAGCCTATGGAACGGTAATGTTTGGTGAAAAGTGAATAGAAAACTGTTAGCTGGTCATACTGAAGTAAATCTACCTGCAACACTTTTCGTGGCATTGATCCTGCTCTGATGATGTATTTTCCCTTCACCCCACTCTACTGAACTGTATGTAACTACTTTAAAATGGTGTTCTTTATTAAGGCCTAAAGCCTGAATCTAAGTGAAATACTTGTCTCTGTACAAGCAAGACACACACAAACACATGCACGCACACACAGCAGTAAAAGCTTGATGCTATTGAGGGGATCTCAAAGACATAAACCTGTTAATGAATCCTATCAATAAAAGCATCTGCCTTTGGGCTCCAAAGTTTAGAGCATTTATTCCTTTTGAAAGAAAAGACATCAAAATGTAGGTGTGATCACCCCCTAAATCCCAGAATTAGCATAGTAGTGCACCACATGGGAGCAGCCAGGGGGCAGTTCCACCACATTTATGCTGCGTTCAGGACAACTCGGAAATTTGGAATACTTATGGACTTATGTGTTGCTTTCACTCAGAAATTTCTCAGAGAATGTACAACCTTGCCAAGTTCGGATTTCTCTTTCTTATGAGAGGATCCCTTCCCCGTGTGGAGGATATAGTCTTGGGTTATTACACACACATACAATTAAATACAGTTCTGTACGTTTTTATGTACAAGTCCTTTGTTGCTCCAACTTACATTCCTGGGGTTTGGGAGAGGGAGAGACACAGAAAGGGGTTGCTGTCATAAAACCATGTGAATTAGCCTCACAAGGGCTACAGAGACTTTTAGACCCGGGCGTGGAGTCTGTACTGTTTCACCCAACTGATATGAAAGGTTTGTTAATACTGTTTGGGATATAATGCTTTTAGCAGAGTAGTTCATCATATAGGAGTGGCACCTTTATTTCCTGATAAAATTGACATTTGCAGGTGTCTGGTCACACCAGAGTCCATCAAGCTACAGAACAGAGGAGTGGAGGCAGGGATACTGGCCAGGACAAATCCCTGGGGAAAACAGTAGCTGGAAGTTTTTAAAATTGAAAATGAAAAAGGGGAGAAAAGAGAACATTGTCATTTATCTTGTCACTTATACATCCATTTTTGGGAATGTTCAAAAATTTTCTCATAACCTCAGGCCCCTGGACATGACTCGAGCAAACCTAATTGATTCTCCGAAAGGATGCCTGAATCACAACCTTGATAATGGAGGAAAAGTTCTGTGTATTTCATCTCCTTCATCGGCAGAGTGTGAAAACATCGCCACACTAACTCATGGACAGGTGGTTCAAAGTTACAATCCCTGTGTGAAATCCCACCAATATACCCCTGGACCTGATAGACAGCAGCCATCTCTAATAACAGCCCCCAAGCAGACAGACAGGGGCAGAAAACTATTTGTTATACCTCCTCCTCCTCCATCAAAAAGCAATATCTTTATACAGAATGATAACATAAGGGGTCCAGTAATTACAGCCTTAGGCTCTAATGCCCACTGCTGCTGGTTAAACATTATGAAGCCTATGAGTCTATGAACCATCTGTTCACACACCTAGTTTCAGCTATTCACAGTAATCCACATTTACTCACTTTGAAGTGTAGTTTTCACTCTAGATTTTATGATTGTGCAATATGTTTATTCCCCAAGATATTTCTCCAATAGAGACTATTACTTGATCATCTCAAAATTACTCATTTGTGACATATTGTACTCACCAAGCTAGAGCGCAAATAAAAAAAATATTACACTTGATATAAGAGCATTAATTTTAGCTTGTGTTTTTATACACCTGGTACATTTTTGTGTTTGTGTTTGTTCTTTCCATCTTCTTGTCATAATTATTTGATGTAATATGAAATGTACATTGTTAAGTTCCTATTCTAATGTGTGCTCTGTATATCTGTAAGTCTTAATTCTGTTTGACCCCGGGAAGAACCGCTGTTAACACTGCTCATAGCTAATGGGGTTCCCAATAAACAAGCTAGCCCAAAACTCACCTTAATCTGTATGTTTGCAAATTAATGCAGAAACTGAAAACCAGGGTTGCCAGATCTTGGGTGAGAAACAAGCAACCCAAACCCAAATGAAGCCCAAAACAAGTGACTTGGCTCTGCATCTGAAGCCCAAAACAGGCAACCATGTTTTCTTTCTATTAAACACACACTTGAACAGGGTTATGATAAAACATTAACCACATTACACAGAGCAAGCAATTTAAATTTACTTTAAAGTAAAAATGTAAGTCATTTATAGACTTTGAAAATTTAACTCAATTGATTTATTTAGATATTTATGCCATTCAGTATAGTCAGACTCTTGTGAAGCAATCTTCACTCTACTCACATTCTATTGTGGCCTTCACTCACACTGTATGCTGGTAAAAAAAAAAAAGATAGATCAATAAATAAATATTGACTACACCAGCACCTCATAACTGGCCTTCTCTAGAACAGAAAATAGATATTTTGTCTACTTTGGAGGTAGCATCTTGTTGTCAGATAGCTGTGCCTGCTGACATCAAAAACAGCTGCAGGAAGATGAGGAGAGAGACAATCACACATCAGTGACAGATTATTATAGAAAAAATGGAATCAACTATTAAATCAATTTTACTTTGTGGCAGTGAAGTCTATGAAACAGCATTTTGACAGCATCTTGCGTCCCTAATTTGACATATTTCCTGTTGAAACAGGACTTTGGGGTGGGACATAAGGCAGTTCACTAAACCCTAACCAGTAACTTTACTCTCCCTCACAGTAACAACTACGACCCTGTGGTTAATAAGAACGGGAGGGACCTGTCACCTGCTGTCAAAGCCTGGATATGTATATTGCCAATTGTCAATGTCAATGTCTGACCACAGATCACCTTGTTTGTTAAAAGGACAGACAATTGTAATGATGTCATCAGCCCAGTCAGCTGCAGGACTTGCTGACAACAGCCATGATGAATACCAAACCCACAGATTCAATCTCTTTTAGATACATTTATACTTAATCCATATCCTCCAAGTAATGAAGGTGTATGACCATTGATTTGATACACATTGCAAAAAGCTTAAAAGACAGTTAACAAAAACTGTCCAATTAAAAGCAGAAACAACAAACAGAACACATGACCATTTATGTCTTAAACACTGTTAAGACACTCAAACAATATAAACCTACAATAAGAACGAAGAAATCAAAACACACTCTTTTTGTTGGGATTACTGGACTTCACTCTCTAAAAGTGAATCTGAATTAGTGATTCAAGATGGATTATGGAGCAGTCATTTTAAAACACCTCACAATAAACCAATAGATACATCACCAGAGGAAAATCAAAATGTATCAATTTGGACCGATTGCACTACAGACATCCAATTGCCGATTTGTTTTGATCATTGCAGGAACTTCTTCACATGGAACCAAAGTTTGTGCTGCGTTTTCAGGAGTCCGCTGGGCATTGTGTTCCACACTATTTTGCATCCGTGTGGAAAACCTCTTTGACAGCTACCGAAATGTTTGGTACCATATACGTTAGTTGCAACTGTGTAATTTAGGAGTAGTCTAATAGCCTGCTCCCTCAGCATGGTTATGGGTAGACGTGATACAACTCTACTATCTAGCTAGCATTTTTAGCAACGTAACTGTTGTGAAATCATTGTGCTAACCTGGCTAGCATTAACGTTAATGCTAGCTAGATGGCTACAGCAGTATTTTGTAATGTGACGACAATGTTCAGAGTTTTAACGCCGCAAAGATTAACGCGTTATGTTAAAACACTTTCCAAAGCATTTAGCACAAACAGAAATAGATTCTTGCCAAAGAGCGTTGAGTCTGATAATTACATTAGGAGGTTTATTGTAGACAACACAGAGATAGTTGGAGAGCAAAACCTGACACCAGAGATCAAGTTGAGATTGTTCACCCCTAACTGTAGATTTTGGCACGAGAGACCAGAGCTGTGGCCTTTTGCTGACCCGTTCTGGGCAATATACTGGCCAGGGGGACAAGCACTCACAAGGTATGGCTTTAGCCTCATACACGATTCATACTGGTGTAGTATTGCCCATTTGACAAAAATGTCTTGCTTCTCAGAGAAGGAGGCACACTCCTAGTGCGCCCGAGGGACTTTAGTTCCCTCATAAAGGCCTGTCAGGTAGATGCCAAATACCTCTTTCTGCAATTAACACCACCTGATAGTTCTCAGCCAATTAAAAAGCTGCAACACTTTATTCATGAAATTTAAAAAGCTCCAAAAACTTGACCAAACTTGAAAATTCCAAAACTATAATTTCACATGCTTTTAGCCACAAATGTGTTAGAAACCTGATACCACTCAATAAATTAAGCTAAACCTGATTTAAAAGTATGTGAGCTGCAGTCAGTGGGCTAGCTCGATAGCCTAGTAGTTCAAGTTTTGGATACAAGCCTACATAAGCCTTGGCTGGGCAACAAATTAACACCTTAAGCCTTCCAGAATGCCAAGCAAGCAGCCTAAAAATGTGACATAATGGATAGATAGATACTTTAATGCCAGCCTGACAGGAAGCAATACAGGGGCAGCGTGTCAGGCAGCTAGATATGCCTTTAGTCTTAGTCTAATAATAGATACCCAGACTCCTTCCATATTGATTTGCTTCCTGTCAGGCATCTGGCATTGTTAAGCAGCCTACACGGCAACATATTAAGTATTTATATATGATGTATTCTTAAAATTGTATATGTTTTAGATTTTACAAGCAAAGTGTGTGGATTACAGCTTTTTCATTAGCTCAGGACTATTGTGCGTCACATGCACTCATCACTTGCGCACTGCAGACAAAGGTGTGCTGGCAAGTAGCAGGCTTGCCTGACAGATCATACTGAGGAAACAAAAGTCCCTCTGGCTTTTGGGCCCACAACAGGGCTTAAGTTCAGACTGCTAAATTCTTTTAGCAGTCTGAACTTAACTAAAGTTAGAGCAGTGGTCCCCAAATCCAGTCCTTGGGTCCAGACTGTAAAACAGTCCCTGATTAGACAGCTGGAATGGAAACTACCTGGCAGAATAGAAAACCAGCAGTACTCCAGATTTGAGGACCATTGAGTAAGAGCTTTGGCGTCATCTTAATGCTGCAAATCTTTCCTAACTCTCATCATATGCCCCCCTCTCTCCAGATATCTCTTGAATAACCCTGTAGTCTCTCGGGGTAAGACAGTGCTGGATCTGGGAAGTGGCTGTGGAGCCTCAGCCATCGCTGCAAAACTGTGTGGTGCTGCTCATGTTGTTGCTAATGATATTGACACTGGTAAGACACCCACATATATTTAATTTTGTCCATTGAGTGGTTATTTTGCTGTCCGTGTGACAAAACACTTTTCAATCAGTAATGGATCACTCTGGCTATGGGCATTGCTTGATCAATTGGTGTCAAAAAAGGTACCGTACTCAATATTGCTATTATTTACAGCTGCAGCCGTCGCCACCCACATCAACTGTGAGCTGAATGGCCTTGAACCTCTTGTTTGTGTGACTGACAATTTGATTGGTTTAGAGCCTGAGGGCTATGACCTCATTCTCCTGGGAGACATGTTCTATGAGGAGGCCCTCGCAGATAGCCTTCATAGCTGGTTGGACCGCTGCATCAAATCCCACGGCACCAAAGTCCTGATTGGAGATCCCGGGAGAGCCCAGTTTGAGGGACATGGCATCAAAACGCTCCTGCATCAACTGGCCCAGTTCGATCTTCCTCAGTCAGTCAGAGAAGAGAACTACGGCCTGACCTGTAGTACGGTTTGGCGCTACCACCCTGAGCTCAAAAGGACAGTGTGAGGTGTCATACATTTGGGTTACCCTCTAGCATTTTTTTTCTGGGGATACTTAAATTTTTTTGTTTTTTATTTGTTGTCCTTTCTAGACTGAATCACTGTAAATGACTTCTCATAAAGAAAATGCCTTGTTATAGATGTGGATGTTAAACAGCAATAAATATTTATTGTATAGCATGTACAGTCTGCATTACTGAGGTACAAATAAGAGCCATAACAACACATTGGGAACATACAAATACTGCAGCAAAACAACAGAGGACATGCTCCAAGTTCAGTAATCTTGCCTTCAAACATAGAGAAAATGTATAATTTCTTAATTTTTAAGTTACCTATGAACAGTGTTTCTGTCTGACTTAGTAATATAATTTACAAATGATTAATGACATTTTATCTATTAGAAAACATTAGTTTCATTTCACTTACAAAATGGGTTTCATAGTGCAAATAAAGTGCCTATAAGATGTAAAAAAAAAAATCTTCATCTTTGTAAACATTACACTATTCTCAGAGAGAATGTTTGTTGTACTTGGTTAACTTTTTTTCCCTCCACTTTCACACCCTCCCTCAATCTATTTTTTCTTTGTGTGTTCCAAAATCGTGTCACAGCCATGAAGGCTATGAAGAAATAAGGGTTTATTTATGCACTAATTGGCTTAAACTGGTTAGTTTACAACTTGGATGGAATGCTTTCATTTGGCCTGGGGGTAGGACAGAGAGGATAAAACAGATCAACAATGAGACAGTCTTCACACACAGACCTCTGAGACCTTGGGAAGGCAGATGAAGCGTCTTGTGGCAGATTCTCTCCATAAGCTACAATAAAATAGAGCAATAGTTTGCCTAACTGCACTAACATGAAGGCTAAGTATCAAAATAGAACAGGATACATGCTACATACACACAGAAAACTGACTCCATACACTGCAATGATTCATCAATTACTGTGACTACTACTGGAAGACTATTCTTACAGTTAGACATGTTCTTGTTATTTTAACACAATTAGTTTTTCTTTGACATTTGGGGCATTTAATGTAGTGGTCAGCCCAGTAGCCTTTATTAGTTTCATCAGTCTGCAGGCTGCACATCCTCTGCAATGGTGCTGTAATCCACTGTCCATGCCACATATTGAAAGTTGCGTCGACTAACAAAGTTTTCCAGCGGTACCCAAACCTGATCTGTGAGAAGAGTGGAGGAGAGCTACTGTCGGTGATACAGGGGACATTTTAAACATGGTCATGGATTTGGCTTGCACGGTATTTTGACTGATTACAACTATAAGTCATACATACTATCCTGTAAACTATTAGTAAGTACATACCAAATGTTTATGATGGATGTACTTTCTCTGTAAGTGATGATGAAGGACAACTGTTTTTTTGCCCCTACACTGCCTCCTACTGGCTACATTTTAAATTGGACATGAAAAGATTTGGTAAAGAAATAAGACTCTGACCAAATGATATTTAGTTATAATTTGTGTCATCCGGTATTAAAAAAAATGTATTTGCCCATAAAAAGCAAACCATATATTATTCTGTAACAGTGACCTGAGACTTTATGCAGAAACCTTATCAAACATACGAAAACTGAACACTAAACCTGTGAAAACTATCAAACTTCTTGAGCTTTTGAAATTCATGTGACAGACTTGCCTTGAACCTCTATTGTTAAAATGCGAATGTTTATCTGACTGATTGTTTCTATGCAAGAACTACCTTTACAATAAAAAGGCTGCTACCTTTACCTTTACAAACAGTTGAAGATGACATTATGTTTACCTTTAATGTGAGGACAATCATTGAAGACAAACGATCTGAGTTTGGGGCAGTTTGTGAAAACGGCTGTCACCGACTCATCCGTCAAGTTTGGACATCTTGCCACCTGTAGTTCCTATAATACATAACATTAATTTAATGTTTAGAAGGTCTTAATGCTACCACTATAAGACAATAACTCAATGTTTCAAGTATCTTTTCTTACATTGAGATTACTGGAGCAAAGCCCTGTAACAAGTCCAATAATGCCCACATCTGTAACCTACAAAAAACAGACACAAACAGAAACACAGTAATTAGTACATTGCTGGGTATTTCTGTCATACACCACACCCACAAAATTGTGGCTTTCTGATCTTACCACAACTCTTATTTTTTCTTATTTTTCAGTGAGGTGTCCCTTGATCAATTATCTCAATTATATAAATCAAATTATATTTTCAGAAAATCCATTGCCTGTGTGTGATGCTTCCCTTCCTTGCAGCATTGGGGTCATCCTGTCAGTGGTTGCCAGTGTGCACTCGTCTGAATATTTTACGTTTTACACCTTTTTATAAGTGTACATTTTTTATAGGGAGTGTAGCGTGTTGCTTCGTTATGAACTATGAGACTATTTGGTCAATTCTGGAAAATTGACAATTATTATAGTTATTCTTGGTAATCAATATCTTATTAATTAACACTTGTGGGTAACCACCAGTTTACACTGGAATAGTCTCTTTATAAGGATATCAGTCTAATAATCAGAAGAAATCTTCTGGATCAGGTTACGGGAATTCGATCAGGCGCTGATCTGGTAGTTGAGCTTGGACAAGATCTTTGAGCCAGGTTCAAACTTAGTTTTGTTGCAGGAGTTGTTCTCTGTAGTTCTTAGTTCGTGAGTGAGAGAGAGAGCCAAGGGCTGAGAGGGTTTTATGGTGTGTCAGGAGGGTAGGTGTCTCCTCCATTTACATGCATCAGTTTTACAACCTGATGACCGGTGATTCCCTAAAACTGCATTTCCAGCTCAGGTTTGGAAAACATCATTTTACTTGATCCTTTGGGGATGCAAGTTACATATTTAATCACCTTAAAACAAATGGGTTTGTGTGACACCAAACATTACATTATTACATTACAGTCATTCAGTAGACGCTTTTATCCAAAGCGATTTACAAAGCTGATAGTTGACACCATGTGGGGATCAAACCCACAATCCTGAGATCGAAAGACTCACGCTCTAATCGCTGAGCTGTGCGGGCCGGACATCAAACCAAAAGTCCTAATAATACATTCTGTGTGCCTTGAATAACCAAGATAATACATAAGGGAGTAGGCTACATCATCTGCCACAGGATGTTCATATCTAATAAAACACATTTTTGCAGTTTTTTGCAGAGTTCCTTTGTTCACTTATTCTGTGGCCCTGTTTATACTTGGCATTAACATGCGTCCTGGGCGATCCGATCACAAGTCAACACCTCTAAGTACAGGTGTAAATGCACCCAAGACGCATTGAGGACATTCTTTTAGCAGTCTGAACGCGAATGTGTCCTGGGCCACATTGAAGGACCGCCTACTCAACTGACGTCCTCTGTAAGCGGTAGGGCTGTCAAAATTGGATGAAAATTACGTTTGATTATTCCTTCTAAAAAAACACAGGTTCGAACCATTCCAATATCTATTTTTGCGCATTATGTCCATAAGAGGGCAAACCAATACAATAACTACTTGTTTATAGCTATTTATTTCAACATAAACATGTCTTTTAAAAGATCGACATACCTACACATTACAAAGCGAGATCAAATGAATGATTGGTAATTGATATGTTATGTTATTATTGCATATAGAGTGATCCGATCACTGGAGACGCATGTGGAGACGCATTATAATGCCAGGTGTGAACTGACGTACTTAGAGCTGTTGACTTGTGGTCAGATACCCATGTTAATGCCAGGTATAAACAGGGCCTGTGTCTCCCTTGGAATGCAGATTAAGGGCGCACTCACACTAGGCCCGGTTCGCTTTAACCGGGCCGGCGCACGATTGCCCCCCCTCCCCACTCCCCCGCTGGCCTGCGCTCACACTGCGCTAAACGTTCCGTGCCCGGGCGCGTTTACGTCATCACGATCCAACTTCTTGTGTGGAAGAAAAGCACTTTTGCACAGCGCAGTGGAGTTCATAATTTTACTTTGTGGCTTATTTGGAGTCTTTGGGTGCGGTGACTCACGGCTCTCTCACATGCG
>CABFOQ010020307.1:11605-36733 GCA_900660455.1 Gephyroberyx darwinii
TTTTTTGAGGGAAAAAAAAAAAAAAAAAAAGGAAAAAAAAAAAAAAAAGAAGATATAATTTATCCTTGCGCCGAGTAAATTAATTACAATTACAATACAAATTGTATTCGCTATTTAGCATTGGTTACGACTCAAACATATTTTGGTTGGCATCTTTTTTTTTAGGCGACAGGTATCTCAGTACATAATATTAATCAACTGGACTTCAAATGCACTGGGTATAGACGATGTTTTGTTATGTATATATTGGATATTTTGGATGCATTTTTTCAATATAATTAATTGAACTATATTATGTCATTAGCATGTTCGCGCGCCATATCGATGAGAGAACTAGAGATCACAGCAAATTGTCGAATTAGGGCAAAAGAACCAAAATAATTCAAATCTCTTCCCGTAAACATCGCCTGAATAAAAGGCCATGTGTCATGAACATAACATAGAAGATATTTAAAGGGACCCGTTAAAGGTACTGAGGCGCACAGCACCACGGGGGTTTGGCTGCTCCTCCACAGGTCAACAGTAGCTCTTAACCCCGGTGCTGGTGGGTCGCCATGTGTCATATTGGCCTTTTCTGTCTGACATTTACCCCCCGCGCCTGCTTTGATGTCACTAGTCCCACATATTTAAAACATCAAGCAAATGACCATCCTTAAAGGGGAATATCAAGCGCGGCTTAGACTTGTCTGACTTTTTGACAAAATAATATGACACGCTAAGTCAGTTGGGCTCATTCTTCTTCTGGAGCAGCATAACTGATTGGTTCACATTTCAGTTAGTCTACAAAATTAAAATCTCAACGATAGGCATTGCCCAACCTGTCATCAATACGGACTGTCGCGTTGCCAGACTATCAACCAGCGACTTGGTGGAATTTCACGAACCGGTGAGGAAAATGTTTAGTAACGTTAGAAATGTGGTGACAGCGTGACGCTATGCGCTCCGGTTTCCACATGCCCAAACCCTGTTGCGCAAAGCGCACGACGACATAAATCTGGAGAAAACCTGACAATTCATGACTTCTTTGCGTGAACCACGTTCAACTTCTTAAAAGGCTATGTTACCTCTTTTTTTGTCCCATAAAATTGTTGCGCAATCGTTGACCTTAACAAGGCGCAGGATTTACAACCTATTGGATCTGCATGTCCTCCTATGAAATTCCAATAATTTGCCTGGCTCCCCAAGAAACTATAAAACTGAAAAGGCTGTGCCAACTGTGAGTCTGTGAGTACAGATTAATGTAAAAATGTATGCCTTCATTTTTACTGACATGGTTTTATATGTTTATACAACCTAATCTATCCTGTGTCATCATTCATTCATCCAAACCAGTTTTGTACAACTGTTTTGTTGAACTTGTGTCAAATAAATGAAATTTCCACTGACAATAGAATATAAAGAGGAAAATAGTTGGCAATGATTTAAACTGACAAACATCCTTTCCTATCTCTTTTCCCCTTTGACCCAATCCGTCCTACCTCCCATCCCATCCCTTGAAAATACTTTTCATACTTACCATCTCTTTACTCAGTTTATTGCCTTTTAACACTGGCTGTATTACAAACCTTTTATCATTTCAAACCATGGATCTCTCAGGCTCTCTGCCGCCACCCTCTCCATACACCTTCCCTTTCATCCCCAATTTCTCTGTGCCCTCCTCCTCTCCCTCCATCTCTCCATCCCCAAGCCTGGCTTCCACAGCTCTGTTCTGCTCCCTCCTTTCCCTCCTCTCATTGCTTGGCATCACAGGGAACCTGTATACTCTGGGCCTCCTTCTGAGGCGCAGAAGAAGTAGGAGGAGAAGAGCAGGAGCAACCTGCTGCTTAGTAAGAGTACCTGTACCATCCTGCCTTGCCAACTCCTCCTCCCCTTCTTCCTCCCCCATCTCCTCTTCCTCTTCCTCCTCCTCCCTTCATCTCCAGGTGCTGAGCCTTGCTCTTGCTGACCTGCTCTACCTTTTCACGGCTCCCTTCATTGTGTATGACAGCCTGGCATCTGGTTGGGCCTTTGGGGAGCTGGGGTGTCGACTCCTCCTGAGCCTGGACCTCCTCACCATGCACGCCTCCATCTTTACTCTGACTGCCATGAGTCTGGACCGCTACCGGGCCGTAGCCCATCCCCTCCACACCTCCTCCTCCAATTCCTCTGGACTGCTGCGTGTGGGGCTGGCCTGGGGGCTGGCAGTGGCTCTTAGCTTGCCCATGATGATCACATTGCACCTGGAGGATGGGGAGAACCAGGAGGGCCAGCTCTGTGTGCCAGCTTGGGACGAGCAGAGTTCCAAGGCCTATCTGAGTGTGCTATTCTGCACCAGCATTCTTGGTCCTGGGCTGGCCATCGGAGCACTATATGCTACTCTAGGCCGGCTTTACTGGGTGTCCCAGACCCGGCCAGCCTGGGCCAGTGGGGGCAGTACTGCATGCCCTCCCCGAGCTCCTAAATCCAAAGTCCTGCTCCTCATCCTTGGTATTGTTCTGGCCTTTTGGGCCTGCTTCCTCCCTTTCTGGATCTGGCAGCTGCTGCCTCTGTACCAACCTGACATGCTGCGGACAGTACCAGTGGGCACACAGGTGACTGTGAACCGGATCCTCACAGGGCTGACCTATGGAAACTCTTGTGTGAATCCGTTCTTCTACACGCTATTGACTGGAAAACGCAAACGTAACCATCAGACGCTGACATCAGCAAACCAGCTCTGCCGCAAGAGCAGTCCATTGCAGTAGTGTGCATGTCTCTCTAATAGTAGAGACCATAATGTGTATATGTGTGTGCACACATCTGTATGTGTGGAACAGTCCTGTATATGAATGCTGTATGTGTTCCATAATAGGCACCAAAGACCAGTGATTTAGCCTTAGCCTCCAATCTAAGAGGAGTTGGACAGTACTAAGCAAGCAAATGATAGCACTTTGTACGTATGCTTTGTGAACAGACAATATTTCCTGTTAGGAAATTAAAGATAAATGCTATTTTGGTTTTTAACAGTGCAAAATGACAATCTCTATAAGATCTGTCACCAAATGAATTCTTTATATGCATATTTTTTCAAACTATATTGGTAATATCAAATATAATTTCTTTAATTACTGTAGCAACAAACACTTATTACCACTTGGTTTTATAACAATTAAATTATCACATACATTGTTGCTAGTGTGAAGTAATACAATAGCATTTAAGGTGAGTTGTTACTACAGTAATTACTCGTGTAAAGTCATGTAAAGTAAAGTCAATAGATTTAAGAACGGAGACCTCCTCTAATATAATTTGTGCTGTATAAAAACAGAAGAGCATATGTGGTATCTTGAGCATGTACAAGTGTTTCTAGTAAAATTATGATGCACTTCTTGTAAAGTATTAGAGTATTATCAAAGAAAATGTTTGCTTTTGAACAACAGCTGGTTGTAACTAGTCAGAACACAGTTGAGACATTTGAGCAAATTGTTAGTCGACACAATGAATTATGTTTGAGCGGTGGAGCAGTCCTTGCACTGCTCCCCACGAACACTGACACATTTAAAACAACTGACTTTTTATTGTGACCACCTGCATGTTGGGTTTGAAAATGTATGTTATGAATCATGCTTTGCATGACCTTAATAAGTTGTGTTCATTCTAACTGATGTTTATGATATTGCATAATATATATCCTTGAATAAAGAGTATGCTTTCTGTACGTCACTCTGTGTCATAGGCTCTGTAGCCAGAGGAGAAGATAAGGAAGTGTTCTTTCTTGGTCCAGCAAAAAAAGGAACATAACTGAAAATGACATGTGTTATGGTGTTATGACCATAACAGATGGGAAAAGGTCGGAAAGATTTAGCTAGACAGAAAGGAACGGTGCTAAAGGGAGATTTGGCCAGCGGGAACGATACAAATAAAATTCAGAGGTAAAAAGCAACAGGAAAGACAGAGGAAGGCTGAAAACCAGATAGTGATAGTTAAGCCTAAACCTGAGACAAGAATGGTGGTGAGAAGAAGAGAAGATAACCCAAAAGTGCTGAGTTTTGTTTGTGTGTCTGTGTCAGCATGTCTGCGACTCTAGAAGGTCTTCCCCATCCTTGTGTATACCCACTGCCTAGTGTTTGTGTGTCTCCCTGTTGCACGAACCTGTCCCTGTCCATCTGACTCAAAGGCTGTACTGTACTGTATCGCAAACCCTGCTGCTCTTTGACGCAGACGAGCAAATATTGTTGTTTGACAGAGAGGAGTGAGGTTGAGGGATGGGATGATGGGACAAAGGGGTTTGGGGGGTTTGCGTAAGTATGGAGCTTTGGTCAGAAAAATAGCGGAGGCGCATATAGGAGAAGGAACAATGGTTTTGGCAGAGCAGGGTTTAGCACACCCGGGCACCCTATGTGAGCCAATAAAAGATAGGATGCCAAATCGCATTTTTTGTTGTTAAATGTTAATGAATCATATCTTACAAAGACTTAACTCATAATCCTGCTATTTACGAAGATCATCTGAGTTTAAAACTCCGTTCAATCAATGCAATGTTTAAACATAAAATATATTTTGTTCTTAATATATCAAAATAATTGTTCGCCTATATGGCTACATTCTTAATATATCAAAATAATTGTTCGCCTATATGGCTACATTCTTAATATATCAAAATAATTGTTCGCCTATAGGGCTACATTTTACAACGCACAAAAGGTCTGCATGCTGTTATGAACATTCACTGCCGGTGTACCTCAAAAATGTATCCTCCCCCCAAAAACCAACCCAAGTTTTGGATTGCCATGCTAAACTCAACTGTTCTCTTTTCTAAAAAATTGCCCAATTGTGCCAAAATACCTTCTGAGGAAGGGCCTTCTGGCATTTTCATCAAATATGGAATTTCAGTGTGTTTAAAGTACATTTTCAGATGCACTGAAAACCAATATGGAAGCCATAAACCTCTACATATCTTAATAATGCAAAACACATGCCAAACTACAGTGCCATGTATTAACTTATGTTTAGATGAGAATGACACAGGACCCACAAGTCAAAAACAGCAATATTGTCCTTGAAGGAAACAGACAAAGTTTTTAATTAAATTCCAGATCTCCACAAGATTTGACTTAGATGAAGAAGCAACACTGAGCCACTAAAGTCAGTCATCAATTTCATGACTGAATGTAAAAAGCCTGCCTCTCCTACACATATGTGAGAAATGGTGTTTTTCTTTGTCCACTCAAATCACATAGAGGGACCATTAACTCCTAGTCACTGTGGTTAACTGTGTTTTCATTTTGACATTCAATAACTTCTATAACGTCTATACAACAACACAAGAGTAAATAATCCCCAGTACTCTGGTAATAAGTTGTTTGAGAAATTGTTAAATGTTAAATTTAATGTAAACTGAGATTTGAATTACATGAGGAAAGCAAATCTGGGTTTAGGTGTGTTTATTTGCACAGAAATTGCACACATGCAGAAACACAAAATGAAAAGAAGAAAAATCAAGGGCAGCAGTATAGGATCCAAAAAACCTTTAGGGGTTTTGCTGCATTAGAAATACCAACAGGTTGAAAAGACAGACTTAACGCATTTGTCAAGGGACTGGTGGGTTCTACTGCGATGCCCATTACTTCTGAGGCTGCAGGGGTCTTCTGTAGTCTATACTGCCTACCATGTGTTTCCATTTACCTGGCCTGGCTACCTCTGAGCATGACGTTCCCACTGCAGTTATTATCCAGAGCTCTGTGCAGTCACACCATGGGGGACGCTTCTGTTGTGAAGCTAATGCAATAGCCATCCACCTTCTACTCTGAGGCCCTGTCAGCACATTTGTCCATTTGACTTGAACCTTTTGCAGACAAAGAGCCACCTAGCCAAGAGTACACCTTTGAAAGCCCGGGCTCTCATATGGGACTTGGTGATTTTGGACCCCAAAATGACAGAAGAAGGAGGGTGCCACTTATGTAAAGATGAATCTTATCCAAAAAAGACACTGAGCTGCAGTGTGGATATTAAAGCACAGGGAGTTGGTTGTTCATTTTTTTGAGACTGCATACTGGACAGGTTTTGGGTGTCTGTGTATTCTAATACTCCATATATCAGATGATTAAGTTCTCCCTCAGGTCTGCTGGGGTGACTGAGTGTTTGATAAACTTCAAATACATTGTGTTTGGTCAACCCAACCAAATGGATGGAAAATATTGTCTCAGTCGGAGGGCTGGCCAATCCATAAACGGTTCGTTTATGTTGGTAGTTACCAGCGCAGGCTGGCTTGTTCCAACCATAACTTTTGTCCTTCTGCTGCACAGAAACCTTTTATTTCATCCTGAGATGACAAGCAGTGTCCTACTCTTCTCTTGTCCACAGGGAGAGGGAGAAGACAAATATTTTCTTTTGGGAGCATCGCTCTGTTTTACCTGAGGATTTCATAAATCCAGCACATGGCTGTTTCCTGGAAACACCAAGTGTCTTTCCATCCTAGCGCCCCTTGCCCCGCCTGTCAGGCCCTCCTCTTGACCAGTGTTTGAGGCTGGTGCAGGTGCCCCTCCCCTGGGCAGCCTGCTCAGGAAAGCACCCTACTGTGCAGACGAGACTAGGCCGCAGCCCAGGCCAAGTTCATGCTGTGAGGTATATAAGAGGCTCCCTTTCTCTCCAGACATACACAAAAAAGATTCCCTTAGTACTCCTCCTCTTTCCCTCCTCCAAAATTCAATCTTCCCATCTGTTTTCCCTCTCTCAATCACTCTTTCTATCCCCTCTACACTTTCTGCCTTGCCTGTATTCTCTGTAGGCTCTCACCTCATGTGACATTAGCCTTTATGAGGACTGAAAGAAGATCTATTGAGATATGACGTTGTCATATTATGAACAACAAACACAAAGATGTACTCAAATGTTACTGGTGTAACAGAATTATCATCAACCGAGTAGTATCACAGCTCAAAAACTGGCACGATTACTTATATTGTAACACTGCAGCAGCTCATATCAAACACACCAGTTCAGATTTATGCTGCCCACAGATGTAGTCAACACAATAAAAAAAACCTGCTTGTAATTGCTGGTTTGACGGCAAACATTCAAACCTAGGGATTGACAGTGTCTCTTTGTTCATCCCATAGCAACCCCATCGTGAGGCGCCCTCCTCCCCATCACATCCCCTGTCTTCACACTTCTGTGTCAGCCGCCAGGATCAGGCGAAACCCAGGCTTGCGTGCCTTGAAGGCTGGAGGTTACATAAACCTACATACGCATTGCAGTTCGCACATGGGCTCTTACGAGGAAAGACAGTAAATATGGCACGTCTGCCCCTCTCCCTCCTTCTCTCGCTCTCTGTTGCTCTGGTTCTCTGTCCTTCCCCATCTCCGTCTCTCTCAGCATAATGCCTGTAAACAGTCATCCCTGTCAACTCAGGCGTCAAAGCCCTCCTGGCCTCTAACCTTCTGACACTTCACTCACCTGAACCCTGTGGTTAAGACATGCAGGGAGAGGTCCCATGTCCGAGGAAAGACGCTACGCATTTTCATTCTGCACAGAACACTGTTCATTATTTACACATAGGCCTGCGCCTCACATCTAGGCTAACTGTCTAATAGTCTATTTTGGGATGCCTTCAGGAATTAAATAATAGGCATAAAAATATGTGCACATCTACCGAATATGATGCAAATGAACCTTCACTTCAGAAGCTAAAAACCAACCAAGTGGAAAACAATCAACCTCACCTTATGGGGTAAAATAAACATTATTAAGATGGTTGTGGCACCAAAATTCAACTATGTTTCCATGATGGTACCACTGCTCATTCCTGAAGATTTAAACAGTATAATCATATTGTGAAGAAATATCTCTCGAATGGGAAAAATATGAGTATTCATTTGAAAACATCTGGTTGCTTTGGGGGAGAAAAGGGGTCTAGCACCTCCAAATGTAGAGCTCTGTAACATGTAATTTGAAATGGCAAAACCAGGGTATGATTACCATTAAGGTTGGACAAAGAGAGAAAGATCTCTAACGTCCCCCTTTTAAACCCATGGAAGCCATCTCACAGAAAAGATCTGGGAAACACAAAATGCTTGGAACATTTCAATATAAGCAAAAATACTCATTTGGAATAAGGGATAAAGGTTATAAGTGATATGTATGATGAGAATGGTTTTAAGACATTTCAGGTATAGAAGAACCAATATAACTTGGAGGACAAAACAGACCTCTGGAAATACTTTCAGCTGTGAAGCATTTTGGGCTGTAATAGGTCTCAACTCAAGAGAGAATGAGGAAAACTGCATACAAGAATGGAAAGTTTCTAATAGATCAAAGCGATTATTGTGAAAATATAAGGCTGATATGGCAGAAGGACCTGGGTACAGATATAGGTGAAGGGGCATGGCAAGATATAGTTGCTAACACAGGATGGGCCACTACAAGATTACACATAGATATGATCAGACCCCAGTTCAGCTTCATAAAATGGGATTAATGCCTAAAGACATTTGCTTGACGTGCAAGCAGGACAGGGGAACATTCCCAGATACTATGTGAGATTGTGCTGTAGTTTCCTTTTTGGAAAGAGTGGATTGGCCAACTTCTACCAAAGTCTCAGCTCTGTTTATTGAGTGACAAGTCTCTTCTTCCACCTGGGGTCACTAGAGCAGAATTTGGTTTAGCCCTAGTAGGTTTTATCATTGCAGCCAGGCTTATCCTTAATTGGAAAAAATCACAAATACCAGAGTACTCAGACTGGCTCAAACTCACGTCTGATACTGCTTCCTTTGAATATACAAGAGCCAGAGTAAATAACCTTAGAGGGAAGTTCAACTAGATATGGGAACACTTTCTACTGTATTTTATACTGTTATACTGTTATAGAGGATAAGTAGAGTTGGGCTTCAATTTGCTCCATTTTATTATTATATTATTTTCCATATAAATATGATTCTCTTGATGTGATTTAGTTATTGTGATGATTATACAGAGCACATAGGTATATTATATTATGCTATGTTTTGTGTTGTTTTAAATACTGAAATTGTATAAAACTTAACTGACAACTGTCAGTTTTTGAGTGCCATGGCTTTCCAGGCTATATACTGAGGCCAAGGGCCCTTTCAAACAGGCGAGACACAACTGAGACCGACTTCATTCAATAGTTTAAAATTAAACGTTCTAAGTGGTGAAGTTAGTGTGTTAAGCATAGAGTGGCTTGGTTCCTCAGGGGAAAAAAGGTCTAAAACTCTTATCTAAGAGTGTATAATGTGTAAAGTATTAGAGTGTAGTATAGAGTGCCACCTGCAGGTAAAATAGAAAAATAACCTTCAAACAAAGATTGTTTATTTGCAACCAAATTACAGACATAAAAACTTGCTCTGGTGAACTAGAGTCAAGTTCACCCATAGTTATCACAGTTATTGAGTCATAGTTATTGCATCTCTCCTTACCCTCTACCTCTACGCTGCCATACTGACAATATAGTATGTATATATATAGTATAGTAAATATTAAAAGTGTATTCTATTAAAATAATTTACTAGTTTCCATTTCTAATATGTAATACTAGTTGCATCTGTTTACTTAGTGTGTTATGAGAGGAGAGGAGAGGAGTTAGGAGTTAGGAGTTAGGAGAGGAGTGCTAAAGCTGTTACCCTTACCACCATTAAATCTGGGTAGTGACAGGGATCAGGCACAATCCATCATCAACAGCAAAAAAGCTAAGATAACAAAGCACAACATAATCATGTCTAGCCAGTTCTTTCAGAATATGCTACTGAGCAGGACTACTGACTTTATGGTGCCAGCTGTGGTTAGATCTGTAACCACTGCCTAAGCTGATGAGCATTTCCTGGCTGATGATCCCTGCCTGCTGTGGCCATGTAGCTGTATGTTCCTGCATGGTAGCAATGAGCCCTAGCTATGTTGTACTCCCCACTGTCAGAGTAGTGGGGAGTACGTCTGAACTTTGTATATTAGACAGGATTTCCTCTGCCTGCTCTACCACCAGGGAGGCCTGTGTGCTTAAGGGATAACACACACACAATCTGTGGCCTGCCTTGTTCCACATCTAGCACTAATTCATACCTGGTCCATACAAAGATGACAGCAGTCGGGGTAGTGCTGCTGCATGTAAAAGTTAGAATATTATTTGGTCAGTATAGCAATTGTGGTACTACCCTGATATTATGGACTTGGGTGTAATGTGTTCAAGTTTTTAGCTTAAATAGCAATGCCTGTAAAATGGTTGCACTTGAGTCTGTGACTTGCTCAACAAGTTCTGCCTCTTATCTATCTTTGCTCAAGGGGAATTTGTACCCGACAACAAGAGGACACAGAGGGCACCTTCCTGTCACACTGTGTTCAGCCAGTGAGGAGTCAATACCTCAAGAAGAAAAATTATTTCATTCCACTGTTAATAACACATTTACAACACATGTTTAGCTGTCAAAGCTGTCACTCCTTGTATCAACAGTTCAGCTGATCAATTGAGAGTGAAATCCAAATAGATAAGCATAAACAAAGCCAGTGGCATGACTGGACACTGAACCACAAGCTTAGTGCTCAGGACAGGCCTCGATCCTAATCAAACTCAAGAAAGCAGAGTTTTCCAGGCTGTTTTCAACAACTTGGAACACAGAACAATAGAAATTCAACTAGGGCTGGTGGTTGTCCAATCTGTTGATCCATGTCCCCCCACACAGCGTTCTCACCTTCCACAGTAACCTGCACCTCCCGGCTGTGTCTGTGTGCACCTGGGTGGTCAGTAACTGAACACCTGTACCTGTCAGAGTGGCTCTTGGTAACCCTGTCTATCAGAAAAGCCTGGGAGTAGACATGATGCTGTTGACCCTCTCTACGCTGTAAACCAGAGCAGGGGCTAACTGGGAGGGCTGCTGGATGTTGTTCTCATCCTGTACCACAGCGACCACAGAGGGTCCTCCTCCGCCAGCAACAAGCCTGGGTTACAGGAATCTGGCCTGACATTGACACCTTGTCATCACAGAGATTTTAAGCCTACAATTCTGACAAATTTCAACAAATTTATTTTTTTTGCATGTTATCGGCATATAAAAGAAACACCAATGTTCAAAAAAGGTCTGTTGTAAAGATAAAGGGTGTAAGTTATATTACAATGAAACAGAAAGAGATATTTAAAAGAATTGGCCCCAAAGTTAACATCTGTTTTATTTAAAGTTCCAGTTTATTATTTGGGGATTCATGGACCATACATTTAGATTAGATGGATTGCCTATAGTAAAGTGTGCCAGTTGACTAGCTACTTATGACCACGACACCAGTAACTTGCATTTATTTGTATTTTGAACAGTGCCACAGTGCAAAACCCTCTTCAGACAAAACCCCAGCACAAATCAACACACAAACAAAATCCTAACACTCCATTTAAAAGGTATATGTTACAAAATTGCAAGACGTGCAGCTGACAAACATTAGTATCGAGGCGTTTAAAAAAAAAAAGTTGTTGGACCCTACCTTGACCACCAATGAATTTGTCCATGAGGTCTGCGCTGCTGGTCATGGTTTTCTTCACTGGGAAGTCTGATCCGACATCGCGGCCTCAGCCTCCTGTAGAGAATTCGCCAAGGGTGGCACGGATGTGGTGAGAGACGGGCCGAGGTAGCGGGGCTTCGTCAGGCGAGGCATCATCACACCTGGTCTGATGAGTATTTGGGTGATGCTCTAAATGAGCGCGGTGCAGAAAAAAAAAACAACCGTTGGTATCTGGCGCCCCCTCGCGCTGGCGTCGAAGCCCAGGCCTCGCGAGCAACATTCACCGGAAACGGAAACAGCTACCTAACAGTGGCTAACAACATAATCTACTGGACGAGTTGTGTGTAGAAGTCAGGTGGAGATTTTACATATTTATTTTTGCATTGAGACGAAAACGCCACAAGACGGGATATTGATGTCATTTGTTGGAACCCAAAACGGCGGGTGAGTGCGCTCATTCTGACCGCGTTGTGTATTTTACTGTGGTGATAGCCCAGCCGACCACTGCTGCCAGTCAGCTGGCTAGCTAACGTTAGCTGGCTAGTTTATGTAATCATGGCGGACTGTTATAGGGCTGCCGCTGCGCACTGTCTCCAGCTAACGTTAGTTAGTATTAAGATATTTTTAAGGAATGCATTATAATCTACACTTTACCTGTGTGTAGATGTATGTGAACGCTCAGAAAATGCCATAATCCCTGGAGTGATCAATTCTCGCCGAGTAGACTAGGTCACGTTCTGAAACATCAACAATAACAATACCGAATAGTTAGCTGGTTAACGATATCTAGGTTTATGGTGTGAATCGTAGAAATGGAATCTAAAGTTAATTAAAGAGTCTTCTTTTCTCCTCATTAATCAGTCGCCTCATTTTTTCTATTCGTAATGCTTTCTTTCTTCCTAGCCGCCGCAGCAAATGGGACCAGCCGGGCCCAGGAACTGGTTCTGGTCGGATGGGGGAGGCTGAAGCTGCACCCACTGGGGCTCTGGATGCAGCAGCTGCTGTGGCTGCCAAGATCAATGCTATGTTGGTAGCAAAGGGCAAACTCAAACCATCACAGATAGGCATCCCAGGACCACCTGATAAAGTAATGAGCTTAATTTGACACCAGTGTCCATGTGTTTAATCTCTTACAAAGTAAGGATTTACCTAGTACACTTTAGGCTTTACAAATACCTCTGTCCTCCTTTCCTTATTCAGGCTGTGGGAATTGGAAAGCCTCAGGTGCCTACAAAAGCCAAGGATGATCTGGTGGTAGCTGAGGTTGAGATTAATGATGTTCCACTCACCTGTCGGAACCTCCTGACACGTGGACAAACACAAGATGAGGTCAGCAGCAACATTGAGCATCATAATTCATAGATTTAAAGTTGGTGCTGGGCTTGGAGATTATTTTCTATTGGTTTTGACTTATACCTTCCATGGTCTGACTGTAGATCAGTAAAGTTAGTGGCGCTGCAGTTTCCACTAGAGGGCGTTACATGACAGCAGAGGAGAAGGGCAAAGCACTACCAGGGTGAGTCCTGTCTCCTTCACACAGGCTCATGAATGATTTCTATCTGCCATTTCAGTAATTGACCATGAGACAAGCTTACCTGCTGTCTAATATTGTCATATTAACACATCTTTTTTGCTCTTTCCTTATAGAGATCGACCTCTGTACCTACATGTCCAAGGCCAGACTAGGGAGCTTGTTGACAGTCAGTACTTGTCATTTACCCATATCTTGTCTGTCCTAGGTTTATGAATGCATGTCTTGATATAGCTTGTAATTAGAAAGGCTAATGCTGTCTTTCTCTTTTTCTCCAGGAGCGGTGAACAGAATAAAGGAGATAATCACCAACGGTGTGGTGAAGGCTGCAACTGCCTCATCATCCTCCTCATCCTTCTCCCCTAGTGGAGCTACAGTCACAGTTTACCAGCAGCACAACCCGCCTCCACCCTCACTGCCCCCCATGACCCACCACAAACCACACTTTCAGTCTGGGGTAAGATGCCCATTTTACCCCAAAGTTCTTATGGTATGATTAAAACCTTTTATGAATCATCAGTCGAAGAGATGGCTATCATTCAGCTGGGATGGCATTTGTTGTTAGTAAAGAGATTAGGAAAAACACACACCTGGATTAGAGTGCTTGCTGCAGTGAAGAAGATAAAAATCCAGAAGAGATCAATTACCAACTTTTTGACAGACAGATCGTCTTCATCGGGGCTTAAAAACAAAAACAGACAAAGATGGACTGCCCGTCAAACGTTGTTAATTGCATCTGAGTTATGAGCATGCAGCTACAATTTTCTAGAAACTAACTTTGTTTGGGCCACCAGCTTCAAAGCTTACCAGGGCTTTTCACTGTTTTGCCAGTCAAATAGATTTTTAGAAAAGAAAAGATTCTCTGAATGAGAGTTGGTTACCTGCCAATGTTTCTGGTAGAGCAGACAAACTTAAACCAGTCAGTAACAATTTGCCGCCACTTCACTGGTGGCTGGTGCTAATTACCCACAGTGATGGCAATATTTGCATTTATGCCCTTATATTGTCTTTCCCCCTCAGATGCACTATGTTCAAGACAAACTGTTTGTGGGCCTGGAGCACGCTATCCAAGGGTTTGTGGTTAAAGAGCGAGTGGAGGGCCTTGGTTGTTCCTACCTACAGCACATCCAGGCTGAGACTGGGGCCAAAGTCTTCCTCAGAGGAAAAGGGTCAGGCTGTCTAGAACCCGCCTCTGGACGAGAGGCCTTTGAACCTATGTACATCTACATTAGGTGGGTGTTGTCCTGTGAATGAATAGATATTATCAACCTTGTGCGTCAAACAGATTACGGTGACCTAGCTGGAAAGAGTCTTTTGCAACATTGCGGTCTCTAGAACTGATTGCAGTCTTTTATCTCCTTAGTCATCCTAAACCAGAAGGTCTTGCAGCAGCAAAAACTTTGTGTGAGAACCTGCTTCAAACAGTGAGTAATTTCCTGATACTGTCTCTTATTCACCATGATCTGTAGCTACGTCTTTAGACAATTGTAGTTTTTACATTCAACCCACTAACAACATTCCTGATCTCATAAGAAACGTCATGAAATTGTAATCACAAGTGCTCATTTCCAAATTGTTAAACTCTCCAAATCAAAATCTATTGTTATTGCCAGCCCCTTCTGTTATCAAAGCTAAAAACCATTGTCAATGAACCTGGAAAACACTTGCACTTCCTTGTAGTATGAATGGCAGCATTCATCTGGACATTTACAGATGTGAGACTAGTATGTTGGAGATTTTACATACCAGAACACGTGGTGTTTGGTTTGACAACCTGGTGGCTCTCAAGCTTCATGTCACCTGACTGTAGATGAGATAATTTAGTAAGCTTGGGAGGGGGGACAGTGTAAGGGGGAGGGACATGCTGGGGTTTAGTAAGCCAAAGCTGGTGGTATACCACAAGGCAGAAAAATGATGAAAAGGGTCCACTGCATGACCAGTGGCGGTACCTCCACGGGGTGTTAGTAAGGGGCACTGACTCATTTGACATGGAACTGAAGAGTTGGGTATTATAGGTTATTAAAATAACTTGTTGGAATAGTTATGTTTGTGTTTTGTTCCTTGGACCAGTTCCAAGCCTTGTCTGTAGTGAGTCTCTTTCTTTCTCCAGGTACATGCAGAGTATTCTCGCTTCCTCAATCAGATGAGTGCTATGATGCCAACGCAAGGTACACAGCAACTGGGTATCTATCGATCTAACTAAAAACTATGTCTCTGTCATTACTAAATGTGTTTTTTAGTAGTCATTGAGAAATCCCAACACGATCTATTGCCCTCCTCATCCACCTCCAGGTTTCATACAGCCTCCAGTGGTGAACGGGATGCCCCCCCAGCCTCCTTACTACCCGCCTGCTGGGTACCAGCCGGGATTCCCCATGCCTGTACCTCCCCCTCAACCCCAGCCTGTCCCTCGCCCTTACACTGTCCCCCCTCCCATACCCCCTGGGGCACCCACAGGTGTGCCCCCTCAGTATCCCCTCCCCCCTGCTCCTGTCCCTGCCCCTGGCACTTTGCCACAGGTAAGACTCAGGCCAACAACTCCCCAATTTATATTTTAATATAATATATGAAGAAGTTTTGTTCCAAAATGAGAGATCCACATTTGGTGGATGCATAAAAACCTACACATACAAAGTGGTGGCACAAAAGTAAATCCTGGGTTTTTATTAGTCATCCTAACACCATAGTTGTTTCTGTAGTCTGTGTGTTTGAAGTACTTACCTTTTTAAATTTCAGGAAGTCAAAATGGATATATAGCATTTTGTTATGAAACCCTTCATATCTTTTACCTTCTATCTGCTTTTAAGAGTTTGGAGGTGGTCTGTGAAACATGAGTTTGGAGATTGTTTTTTGGTTCACCACATGTATTTTATAGTTGAACATGCATAGCATCAGTACTAATCGGTTGGTAAATATAATGCATACTGTACGGAGTTGTTCTGATATTTTCCTCTCTCTCCAGACTCTTCCTCCTGTCCCCTTCCCTCCATCTGCTGTAGCACCACCCAAAGCTCTACCTCTGGCCGCCCCTGCCAATCCACCACAGAAAAGACGCTTCACAGAGGAGGTACCAGATGAGCGGGACAGTGGCCTACTAGGATACCAGGTAATCAACAGCTCTCTCAGTTCCATGTTTACAGCCTCTCCCCCCTCTTCCCTTGTTTTTAGTGTTCACTTTCCTTTTCTCCTCTCCACCTCATGGCCCCCCTCCCTTATTTTTATCTTGTTTTTTGTTTGTCTCTCTGCACCCCTATCATTGTGCAGTATGCCTCCTGTCAGATTGGTCAGCCAACATCTCTTTTCTTAGTTGCTTTACTGTCTTGGCTGTCTGCAATGTGTCTGCCTGCTAAGACCATTTTACCATTCCCCTCTACTGATTCTTGAGTGAATGTTTTATGGACATAGTTTGAGATAGCGTGGCCTTTTTCCTTTTTATTGTGTTATTGTGTGTTTATAATGATAATAGTATAGTATTTACAACAATGTCAATGTAACTTTTTATAATGGCAGAAAAACCCCACTATGTTTAGTTAAAGGATTTAGTGGAGGATGTCTGCTAATCGTGCCTGTGTGTTTTTCTGCTCATAGCATGGACCCATTCATATGACTAATTTAGGTGCAGGCTTCCCAGTGGGAACCCCTGAGACTACAGGACCCCCACTACAGAGTTCCTCTGGGCTGCTGAGTGAGAGGGACAGGTACAGAGAGTCTTGTTTTTTTCCAAAGCAACAGGGCGTGCAAGGGTTAAGAGGCATAGTAGACTCACTCTCTCTCTGTCTCTTTTTCTTCCTGTTCTCCAGTAGGCAGCTAATGCCTCCACCACTCATGCCTATGAATGGAGGAGTGAGACCCAAGATGGATGAGAGGAGGGCACTGCAAGGCCCCCTGGGTAAGGGCATTATCCCATGGATTGACTAATCCCTGTCCCAAATCCACAGCTCCTGATTGTGGACTGTGCCCCATTACTCCAACCTGTTTCTACTTATGGCCTTAATATAGAGCAGTGAAGAGTAGACTGTTATATTCTCTTCCTGGTCCTGGGACTGTGTCTTGATTTCAGTAGTTTTATTCAAGTTTTGTGATCAGGTATATAGTCGTAGAATTACTTGTCTCCTTGTGTCAGTGGCATTTACATGCTTATATGCTGTTTTCTCATTGATGTGATGAGACTAACAGTTGGCTCAGTCCGGTGATATATTTTAGCAGGTTAGAAATATAGAACCTCTCTGTTCTTCTGGAAGTTAGGCTGTTGGTCATGCAATACCCCACCACCACCACAGCACACACATTTAGCCCCACCCCCAAATTGTCCCTTATGCTTTCTATGATCTTTACAGGATTCTGCAGCCATGACTAGAAATCTCCACATAGTGAGGTGGAGCTATGAGTACACTTTGAAAATAAGTCTAGATATAAGGCTGAAGGCCTTGACTTTCTTTGCCATTGGGCGCCCCCCCACCCCCACTTGACGAGCTGTTCCATTCCACGTTACAGTCCCTTTCTGATGACATCATCAGTCTGGAGTGTCCATAGTCTATATGCTTTCCTCACTAATGAGAATCTCTCCTGTTTTTGTGTTTTCTCTTTTTCTCTGTGTTTTTCTTCTCTTCCATGTATCTCTGGGGTGATGCTGGATTCTGATTGGGGGTGGGGCACGACTCTTCCTGTGATGCTGTCCTACTGCTTGATTGGACGGCCCTAACACTGTCGCTCCCCACCAACCAATGGCTGCTTTCGACCAATGCCCCTCCTCTACTCCTTTGCTGACTTAATCTATGAATGAAATCTATTAACTACTTGTCTCTCCCAAAATGTGTTTGTATGTAATTAACTTGCACTTGTCTTATTTGAAATGTATGGGTTTGTGTATTGTTGTTGCTGTTTCTTTGTTTTTTGTTCTCTCGTCTTCCCATCTTTCTCTCTCTATCGAACTGTGCCATTTCTCCCTGCCCCCACTTCTCCCGCTTCCTCCTTCAGAGCCCTCAGTGAAGAGAATGAAAACAGGTTTGGTGGCGTATGCTGGCGACTCCTCTGATGAAGAGGAGGACCACTCCACCCCCAAAGCCTCGGGGACAGGTAACCCTGGGGCAGTTCCCCCCATCCCCACCTCAGCCTGGACACAGGGGTACCGCTGCCCTCCTCCACCATCCCCTCGCGCCAAAACACAGGCTCAGCAGCAGCCCATGCCTTTCTGGATGGCACCCTAAGACAGGATGGGGCCCAAAGCCCGCCAATTCTTTGTACAGCCTTATCCTACCGGATGTTGACCCAAACTGAGCCCATCTCTTCCCAACACTCATCACCCATTCCTTGATTTTCTTCTATCACATGGATGACCTTTCATCACCAACTATATGTTTGAAAAGAGGGTTAGTACTTGGGTACAAATGGACTTGCTGTTTTGGAAAGAAAGTACTCATGTTTGGGTTTGGTCTGTGTGCACGCTATAGTTTGAAGATGACGAACATTTGCAAGTCTGACACCCCAAACTATTTTGTGGATTTATAGATCAGATCATTTATAGGTCAGCTGAGTGATATTCAGTTTTATTTGGTTTGGAATGATACCCATGCCAGATGAAGTATTAGAATATAGTTTCTTTGTAAAAACAATTCCACCAGGTAATGATGTTGTACATCACTGACCACTTTTCCCCAATACAAATTTTCCTACTTTCTCAAACCCCCTTTCCTTTCCCTGTTCAAATCAGTGACATCTGACTTTGATAGTCTTTACTCTTTTTGTACAGATCATAATGAACTTATATGTAGTAAACCAATTGAATTTATTTCATGCTTTTGTGAAATAAATAAACTTAATTTATTGCTGTTTGAGTCTGTTTTGCCTATGTGGATGGATCAGAGGCTACTCCAACAGTTATATGCAAAAAGGTTAGCACGAGCCAGTTCTGCTGCATCTGCCAAACACTGTAACTGCCAACTGTGTACGCCAACCTATCGATTTCATTGACAAACTGTTGCTGTGCAATTTACAATACTCAAATAGACACTCCTCATCCCCATGTCAAAAACCAGCCAACATGTTGACTGTAGTTGCAATGTTAATATCAAAGACATTGGAGAAAACTTGCAGCACAAATGTGTGTAAAGTAGTTTGGTTTAGAAGACTTGCTCTGTGCATACTGTAAGAGAAAAATGAAATATACTCTGCTTGAAATTCACATATGCCATGTACAGTATATTGTGTAGTATAGCATAAGGAGGTAAATGACTAGCTAAGCACCGCTATAAAGTGAGTGCTGAAATAAACATTGACTCAATTTCAGATCATCTCAATCTCTGGCTCTCTAGGAGCGTTCTTCTTGTTGTGCTGTGCGATCTGGTTCTCCATGATTGGACGAAAGTGGCGGATCAGTCCCTGTAGAGAAAATGTAGTGGCCGTTAAAATGCAAATATTGGTGTCTGCACTTCTGGCTTCACATGTCAGTTTAATCTACAGGTATATTTGGTTTTTCATGTCTGTTGAATATTACTAGTACAGGTCAAGAGATGTCACCTGTACAGGCCAGGCGGCTCCGTCCCCCAGGGCACAGATGGTATGTCCCTCTATCTGCTTGCTCAGCTCCCAGATCATGTCAATCTCTGAGACCGCTGCGTCACCTCGCACAAACCTCCACATCATCTTATCCATCCAGTCCACTCCTAAGGGGAGAACAGGAAGAGACATAAAGACAGGGCACAGAAGGAGAATGTGCTACTTGACTGGCTATGTAGACGATAAATGGTGCGATGAAGGAGCCTCAAACAGTGTCATTAAATCTAATGTTGCAGTTCTGCAGTTCATTACCCTCTCTGCAGGGGGTGCACTGGCCACAGCTCTCATGTTTGTAGAACTCCACCAAACGTGCAATGGCTCTGATCACATCAGTCTGGTGCAAAAATACATTTTAGAGATGGTTTGTCAGGTCTTTCATTTGATGATCACAGACAGTACGGCATATTGTTCTATGCAGAGTATGTAGGAATTAAGGGTTTATTTACAGATCTATCCATGACAATGATGGCAGCAGTGCCCAGGGCAGTCTCTGCACGGACCAGGTCATCAAAATCCATCAAAACATCATCACACACATGGCGAGGGATGATGGGAGTAGAGGAGCCCCCTGGGATTACTCCTAATAGATTGTCCCAGCCGCCCCTCACTCCTCCTGCACCAATTATAGGAGAGGGGAGAGGAAGTTATTTCAACATCTCAAAAAAAACAAACCAGTATCAACACAGCAGCAGACTGTAAACACACACCTGCATGTCTCTCTATGAGCTCTCTCAGGGGAATAGACATCTCTTCCTCCACGGTGCATGGTGTGTTCACATGACCGGAGATGTTGAACAGTTTCGTTCCAGAATTCCTCTCTCTCCCAAAGCTGGCGAACCAAGCCCCACCTCGACGACAGATTGCGGGCGCCACGGCAACTGTCTCCACGTTGGAAACTGTTGTCGGGCATCCGAATACCCCTTAAGGGAGAGGAACGCAAAAGCTGTGAATAACCATCTGAAATTGTAGCTACAATGTAAACATGATTTGTGAAATCAGAATTAGCCCCTGAAGAAACAGAGGCGTAAAGATGAACTGTCAGATGCTGTGGAGCTTTTTCTCACCTATGTCAGCAGGGAATGGTGGTTTGAGACGGGGCTTCCCTTGCTTGCCCTCAAGAGACTCGATGAGGGCGGTCTCCTCCCCACAGATGTAGGCGCCGGCGCCACGCATCACAAACACGTCAAAGTCATATCCTGAGCCACAGGCATTCCTCCCTATCAGCCCGGCTTTGTATGCCTCATTGATTGCCACCTGTTAGAAGAAACCACAGAACACACGTAGTATAAGCCACACCAAGTCTAATACAAACAGACAAGCCATCCAACTATCCATTATACCGTATACCTGCAGGTTGGATGACTCGTTATAGAACTCTCCTCTGATGTAGATGTATGCAGCACGAGCACCCATGGCCCTCCCGGCCACCAGGCAGCCCTCGATCAGCTTATGGGGGTCGTGACGCATTATCTCACGGTCTTTGCAGGTCCCTGGCTCCCCCTCGTCAGCATTCACCACCAGATACTTCGGCCTAGGACACAGGAGGGAGGAGATGTACCGCACACGACATTTGGTTTGGTTTAATCAGATCTTGAACCTGTTCATCTCCCTACTTTCTCTTTACCTACCTGCCGTCGCTGGGCTTGTTCATGAAGCTCCACTTCATGCCGGTGGGGAAGCCGGCTCCCCCTCTGCCCCTGAGCCCTGAGATCTTCACCTCATTCAGGATCCAGTCTGTTCCTTTCAGTAAAATCTCCTTAGTCTTGTACCAGTCTCCTCGCCTGAGTGCTCCCTTCAGTCTGGTAGAGAAAGACAGAAAAGGCGACATTTCTATTGAGCTCCGGGCCATTAGGGAGTGGATAGAGAGGTTTGTCTTAAAGATCTTCACCTCCAGTCATGACAGCCATATAGGTTTGTGAATATCCGGTCTTGGTCACTCAAAGGACCAAATTTAGTCTTTTTTGGCTTCTCCTGGTGACAGAGAACAAGAGAAACAGCAAGAGGGATTCAGACTCGTCAGACAGCAGCCTTGCACAACGTCACTTCAAAGATGGATGCCATAATCTCTCTGGATGGATAGACTTACTCACCGTGGGTGTGAAAATCTCATGTTTAAGCGTTCCAGTTTTAAAATCTTACTCATATATGTGCATGGACTGAGCTACAGCTTGTATTCCTGTTTGTTGTTTTACTGGACTATACCTGTGGCTTGGCTGCAGTGCTGTAGGTTAGACCCAGAGCACATTGACGCGCACCGGCGCTCCACGGCATCCGACGGAGCAGCATCCTACAGCTGGGAAATGAACATGAAAAATAACTCCAAGTGACACTTCACAGGTCTACCTTGGCAGATGCTGCACCAACATGGCTAGCTCTCTAAACCTGACATAATCTGATGTAACGTAATTCACCTCTGCAGAGACGTTGGAGACAAGGTCAAAGGTGTTCTCGATAGCCTGAAGATTTAATAACCTTCGTTATCTTCCCAGATCTTCGCTTGGCCTCTCGTGAAATTTAAACATTGCTTGACACCCCACTCTTTGCCCTGTACGCCCTGCGGAGAGAACCGGTGTCGTAGGCTTGTTGGTTAAGCTTAATTAACCTAATAGGATTAACTACCTGCGTAACGTCCTGTCCCAACTGCCCGTGCAGCACCACAGATACTGCAGTAATATCGGACCTGAAGGAGGCCTCAGGACCCTTCACACACACAGGATGACCTTCATATAATATTATCTGTGCTTTTGAAAAACTAAACTCAAAGGGTGCATATACAGCACAAAAGTCTAAAGTCTAAGCCTTAAAACACTACCTGTGTTTTTATTCTAGGCATTTAAACCTTAATGACCACAGAAAACAACCAGGGTTAGATATCTCTGTTTATTTATTTTCTTTACATTAACTGAAACAAATGATGAGAAAATGAATTCATATGTCTGAGAAGGTCCACTAAAAACTGAAAGACAAAAATGTATCCCTGATAGTGGGGTCTCTATTCAAACCAGACCCCATGTCCCTTCACCGAAGCCAAGAAAACAAACAGCTCACATAGAAACACACGCTTCACAGCTGGCATCTGGTTAACCCTCATTCATTCACAAAACTCTGACTGGGAGTACCAACACCCTTCATGTACAGGACCAACCCTCATACTGCAATTTGAGTATGACAGGCCAGTAGTTTTTTTTCCCCCCTTTACAATAGGTTTAATTAATTTGGTTTTCAAACTTAAAATGGTATAATACAAAATCTACAAAATCTCATATTTTTAAACTATTGGCCCTACATTTATATGAAGAGTGTCAATAGCCCTACAACACCAAACAACTTCTTCCCATTTTATTTTGTATTATCACTTAGTGCATTGCTCAAGATTTCCTGAGAATAGTTGCAGCACAAAAAAAATCCAAGGCAACTTCACCCCAATATATATTATATCTTAATATAACTCTGTACTACTATGCAGTGGGAAGAATAATCAATGTATTTGGGAATTTAAGGATTGTTATCGTCTATTTCAATCTTACAATCTTAAATGATACTGAGTGAGTTCATGGACTAGATATTGAAGAAGGTCAAACAAAAAGCTTTAAGCTCAAATCTCATAGTGCAAATAAATCAGTAATATAAATGTTTTTCTACACAGCAAGGAGTGGATAGTGCACACAGTCCAGACCAGCGCTACTGCTAAGGCAGGTTCTGGCTACAAGGGTTTCAAGAGAATTGGAAATAAATCAAAACTGCGGTCAAAGACATAATTGATTATTATAATGCAAAGCAGAGCATTACTCCCTGCAACAGGCCTTAATGGCTACTGGTCTCTTGGTTATCCAGGGAAAGCATATTGAACCTAAAAAAGTTTTTGGTCTACTATACAAGATGGTGAACTTTAATGGCCCCTTAGACTCAGCGGTGGCCGAATTAAGAGAAAAGTCAAGCAATGACATGTCATACAGTACTGTACATGTTGAATTAACAACTGAAAAACATGTGCTGCTCAACATATCAACTGAAAATGTCAAACGGCAAAGTCATGACAGTCATTTTGTGTTCCAGCTACATAGAAGGTTTTGACCTTCTGACTTCTCTCACCTCTTTGCGCTGTTCCCTTCTCTCTACCCCGGAGGATGGAATGTGCCTGTTTTATTGCGGTACCTGACGGGGTTCAATGTGCAAAGAATGCAAAAGAGGAAGAGTCGCCAACAGAAGACACATTATCCATAAGGGCATTTAGGTATATGGAGATGTTGAACCAAAATCCTCAGCACAATGCAGCTTCTCCTAAGACTCAAAGAGATTAGAACCTGATCAGGAGTGGACCGCGGTCTGCGGGTCAACGTGTCCGACCCTGGATTTAGGTCTCACAACGGGTTCCAACAGAAAAGCCATAATAAATAACAATAAATAAATAAATACAGAAAAAAGGGCAAGCCGTCTTATTCATTCCCTCCTCTCAACCCCTTTCTCTCTTTTGCAAACAAGGAAACAAAAGGAGTGCATTGGAAGACTGAAATACACAGCCTTTGGAAAGGAAGAATTGTCATCAACATAAAAAGGTACATGCAAAAGCGACCCATATTTCTAATCAACAACTACTCAGTGACCCAGACTTTGTCATTTTTGGTCAGGCATTTGGACACACTCAAATGTGGAAGCAGTTCCTTTCTCATGGCTATAAAAACAGTTGGGTAGAAAAATGGAAGGTTCTTCAAACCCAACGTTGGCTACAATTCACCTCTCTCCCCTCCTGTGAACTTAAGATTTAAGAAAGAGTTCAACTAAAATCTTTGGTATAAGCAGCCAAAAAAAAGGGAAGATTCTCATGACGAACTAGAAAGGAGACAAAAAGCATTATTGCTTACAATGCACAGAGCCAGTTTGATTAATTAGACTGCATTTCCACCCACAACCACCAGAGGTCAGTGGGCACAAAAAGTCATTCTCATCACCTAAGTGATATGACCTCTGAATTGCACCTGATTCAATACATTGTGTTTTAACGAAAATATATATCTTCAAACATTCTTCCATTTCTCAGCTCTGGATTTTAGTTTGCATAGTGAAAAGCATCCCAGTAACCACACACTCAGCATGCGCATGTCCAGCGAAAAGAAAATGAAAAGAAACAGCTCAAACCTAAAATACAGAAAATTAAACAAACGGAAAATATATTTAAAAAGACAAAAGAAATCAAACGCCAAAAGCCAGCAGACAATCATTTAAAACAACTCTGAAAACCCGTTTTCCATTTTTTTCTTTTGATATCTTTTAGTTTTTTTTTTAAGCGCTCTCCAAGTGTGAGCAGCAGGTCATTAGTCCAGCCACCTGAGTGAGAATTTTTTTTAAATTTTTTTTTTTTACTGTGGATGCTTTACCACACAGACACACACTCATCCACACCCACCCACCCACACACACACACATTATTCTTCCTCCTCATCCTCTTCTCCAATTTCCTCTTCCTCTTCATCTGCCCATCGCTCATGCTGAGCAGCAGGAAAGGGGGTTCCTCCTGGATCCTCTCCCTCTGCCTCTCTGCCCCCTCGCAGCTCCAGGCCTCGGAGAAGCAGGCCGGGGTAGCCTTGCAG
>CABFOQ010020308.1:4385-15965 GCA_900660455.1 Gephyroberyx darwinii
TTTATTTGCTGTTTCCAGTGCCTGTGCATTGTTATATATTACTTTCCCTGAAAAAAGGAGAAAACAATCTTCTTAATGATCACTTTCTCTCTCCAACTGCTGCCAGCGTTAAGCATTAAACGCTGATGCAGACCACATTCTCCACTTCAAAACAAAAAAGATAAAATTATGATTTAATAAACGCAATATCAAGAATGCATAGTTTTCTTAGTATCACAGGGGGTGTAGTCACCACCAGCCTTCTACAGAATCTCTCTAAATGCCTTGTTATACCCGGCAAATCCCAGAGTTCTTCGGGCCTCGCAGCCATCTCAATTTGTCTCTAAAGAGCCCCTTGAGTGGCTCAGATGCGGTTTTTGAACATCAACAAGCTAAAAGACTCATGTTGCTCACAAAAGATGCTGCATTTTCTCCGTCCTAATCTATTACTTCTGCCACAATGCAGCTTCTGAGAAAGACGTCACTCAATTCTCATGGCAAAGCTTCAGCAGTTTCTAAACTGACAGGAGCCAATGCTTGGATTCTTTTATATACTGTTGTTGTCAGCATTTCTTTAACAAGACAAGTTGACTAAAAACACATTCTCATTTACAGCAACGACCAGGGGGAGTCCTTGCAGGGGGGAGGGAGGGTTAGATTCCTACATACTGTACAACAATACTTTTGGCAGCACTGAGCGTTTTTTGCACGATACGGTAGGTGATGACATCAAACAGGAAGCCCACCATTTTTATGCACTTGTTCCATTGATAGATGACCCTATATGCTTGGAATGTGAACCCAGTAGCTGTGGGCTACTTTGACTTTCATTAACCTTGCACCGCACAGCTTTTGCAGTGTCATCACTGTGGAGGTGTGCGGCGGCAGAGATTAGATATCTGGGCTTGGGACCAGTAGGTTCAGAGGGCATATCCTCTGGTGGTCTGCAGCCAAAGAGTTGCTGAAGAGGGCATTATGTGCAGAGAACCGCATCAGCAAAAGTCATAGCAAATGAGATCCCTAAAGAAGCTGCTCACTGTGATCATTTCTTGCTCTAGGAAAACAGTTTTGTCTTACCCATACTTAGGCATTGTTTTTTATGTCCATACAGTGCTACAATTTTTACTGGAATTTTTATTGTATTATATTAAATTTTTATCCACCCAAAAAGGCACTTCTTTTTACTATTTTCCGCCTCTCTAAATCATTCCTCCTTTAAGCCAAGCTAAAAGTCCACAATCTTCAGTCCCCCTGTCACTAAATCCTTCTTTCCTTCTTTTTCCGATATATCTCCACTTCTAGTCCTTCTACCCCTCATCGAAAATTAATCAGTTCATCAGGCGGAACACAAGGGCAGACTGGTAAGCAGAAGAATCTGCATAAATAAGCATATTCCTCTCTTCTGACGTGTGGTGAGGCTAATGTATGGGGTAAATTTGCAGAATATATCACCCGAGTGTGTTTGAAATTCATCAGTCTCTGCAGGGAAGAAAAGCATGACTTAGTGCCCCAGGAGGGATTTTAAACTGATGGGGAGACCATACCCGAAAGGGCATCAGATTGTAAATAGTGGTATTTAACAGTGCCTCTGTGTGTGTGTGTGTGTGCGTGTGTTTGAATGAACGTGCATGCTTCTGTGCGAGTGCATGCCCTTCTTAATGCTAAAAGAATTATTGCTGCAGTTTCTTCTAAGCCGCATCCTATTCTTTACCGAGACAAGAATCCACTACCCTGTGACAAAGCCACCCAAAAGCCAAACCAAATATTTCTACATCACAGCCAATTGACCTCACTTCACGCCGGTGTGTTTTCCAAACTGATTTTCAAAAAAAAAAAAAAACGATGATAATGATGATGCCCTGACAGTGACACACACTGTTTCTATAAAAACTCAAAGGTCAATTCAATTTTGCACTGTCATCCTTTCTCTCCAAACCGCAATTCATTCTCATTCCACTTCATTTAAGATGCTCTCAACCCCTGATAGCTAGCATTGGCTATTAAAATGCACAATGTCAGCTGCGAGCAAATTAGCATTAAAAAGAACTGCCGACCATTAAATTGCTACTCGGGTCTCTCTCTCCAATCATAAGGTCAGGTTCAGTCATTTTTCTTCACTGTTGATGATCAGTAAAGGGTACATAACATAAATGCCTGTCTTCTCTCCATTAATCCATGACCTAACCCCTTGTTAACCTCTCCACTTAGGGCAAAACATGCATTCTTAAAGAGGCCGGCACAATTCAGTGATTACCTACGTAGCACAAAATGGGCCACCCCATTGGCTTTCACTTTGTTTTATCACTTTCAAACTGCAATATGTTAGTGCAAGCGGTAGGAGACTCTGGGGCGAGTGAGATTGAGTCGAGAATGTGTGTGGGTGAACTGCCTGTTGGGAGATGGTGTATGAGTGTGTGGATATGTGATGTGCTGGATCACGAATGAGGGAGTATGTGAAGATGGGCCAGAGCACGAGGACAAGAGAGGACACAGAGATAGGGAGGGAGGGGGAGAGAAAGAAGAGGAAGAAGAAGTCTGGACTCTGGAAATGAATACATGACTATGGCAAGCTGCCAGTGACAGCCTAATCAAACCAACTCACACCATCGCAGTTGGATTAGCTACTTATTAACATCAGTGATAGAAGCAAACATGGAGGCATACATGGCACACACACACATACACACACACACAAACACAAATTACACACAGATTATACGCTACTCCGGCACAGCGATATAAGATGCACACAAGAAAATAACTCCCAGGACAGCACAAACACAGATATACACATCACAGATCACAGTTTACAAAAGTAAAACAAAAAAATAAAAAATGTGCACTTGATATGGAAGAATAGTATTTCCATCTACTTTATAAATAGCAGTATATACAATTTAGAAAAAAAATGAAACATTCAATTCAATATTTCTAAAATATACAGCTAAAACATTTTGTCAACCACAGACTTAAGTGACCTATTAAGCTTTAAAATTAGTTTTTATTGTTTTCTATGATTCATTTTTTTTTTTTTTCTATGAGTTGTTTTCCCTTTATTGCAAATGGCAGATCTCTTTATGGAACATAAGTCTTCATTTCTACCACAGTAGTGACCAACTTGTCCAACTCCTACACATAAACTGACCCTAAACCTTTTGCAGCTGAACCAGAGCTGGGTTAGAGGTCTGCAGGTCTGGGTCTTCACTTGATGGATTCATTTCATTTTCATCCCACTTCCCTCATCCCACCACACCTATCTACAAGAGACACACATACACACACACACACAGATCACGCAGACACAGAAAGACATGGAAAACTAGGTAGCTGGACCTAATTACCCAATGCATGAGAGCACACACACACTCACTCAAGCTACCCTGTGATTAGAGTACAGAGAACAAACAGCTAGTTGGAGACTGTGCAGAAAGGGCTTTTAAAACCATGTCATATTATCATTTAAAAAGTAGATGGGTTTTTTCACGGTGTGGTGCGAAGATTTAGTGTGTGAGTGTATTGTGTGTAAGCATGTGTACCATGTGAGTCTATTCTGTGAACCACACACTCTAAAGGATCAAAAAATGGCAAACTAGTGAATCCCCTAGGGTGGCCCCAAATATAAAAAAATAGCATCTCCCTTGGATCAAAAGCCTCTATCTGGGCCTCCCTTAATCAGCAGAGGGAAAACCATATATCCTGTCTTTTGGTCTCTGCTCCTCCAAGATCAAGGTCATACGGTGGCACACATCAGCTGCTCTCCAATAGCTCCCTTGAAACCAGACAAAGGCCTGAAAACGACTCGAGATCCATTTTACATGCTCTCTGCATATTGTGTAATCTCCAGAGAGCCAGAAGCACATTCTTGGCCACCTCGACTGAAGCTTCAGCGTGGAACGGATAACAAATATAGCCATGACATGTTTAAATCATGAGATGCGGAGTGGGTGAATCACATGGCTAACGGTATTTGTTTTTTTTCCCCTTTTAGGTAAAGACGTCTTACTCTAAGCCGTCTGCACTGCACTTGCCGAAGGTAGCGTGTGACTTTAAGCACGCTGCCTTATAAACAATCAGAAAATGGATTTGTCCCATTACAGCGTTGGCCATAAACCAATTGCAGAACATTGGAAGAATGGTACAAAATGGAATAGACTGTGCCATTAGACAAAAAGAGAGCCAAAGTTGTATTATGGAGGTTAAATGAGAATCACTGCCATATGCACGGAGCAAGTACGCTACCTGCATGTTGATTGAGTAGCGCTAATGAAGAAATCTACCCTATAAAATGCCACCTTCACCACGTATGATGTGATGCAAGGTAGGTGCTACCCCCGGGCTTTCTATGTCCCCCTCGTCTGATCAATCTTATAATGACGGATTGGTTATGGAGATGCCAATCAATACTGTGCTCACTTGGGTGGGACAGTGACAACGCTCATAAATAGCACTATTTCGCATGGAGAAGGTGCGGAAAGAAAGGAGAACCTGGAATAAGAGAGTGGTTATTTGTAATTCTGCATTTTTGTATGGAATCCATACACTCTGAGCACTGGGAGTTAACTGTAGGAGATGCTGATCAATGTCGACTGATTTATGACTGTGGAAAGTGGAGTATCAGCCTTTAGCTCTTGTTAAATTCCTGGGCCCTTGCTTCTTTCATGGAGGGCCAGTGATCTGCATCACAGGTTGAGGTGAGACTACAAAATGAAAACACGGCAGAAACAGTTTCTGCCTCCTGACAAAAATGGGCAGGCTTTTATTTATTGCGGTGAATTTGTGCTCAAGTGAGGATTTTGGCCCAAAGGGCTTAGAGATATACTGCGTGCACATACAGTATGCAAGTATACACACAGACCCGTACAACCACATGCACTGTCAATGAAACATCTTTCCAGCAACAACGGAGCACAGGGCATGAAAACGTGTTGGGCTTGTGAAATTTGCAGGAGTTCAAATCCAATCTCTTCAAAAGCCATTGCCTTGGGATGTGGGAGAGAGAGAGAGGTTGGAGAAAGTCCTTTTTATTAACCAGTTGCAGTTGCTCCCTGGACAGATTCAAACCCGGACGTCACGCTTACAGGGCATGACCTTAGACCACTCATCCACCAGGAAGCCCCTGTGGGTGCAATTTTGTTGAACACGCGGGAATGGACCTGCTCCCATGTGCTCTATTTACTATGTGTCCATACAAACCCCTATATTGGGAGGTGGGAAAACATGAGTAGTAATGTTTGTTAATGTGTGACATTACTGCTGGCCCAAGCACACATAGTGAACACCACAATACCAAGTACTACTGGCGAGTGGTATAACCAGTAGAAGCAATACACCTGTAGAAATCTGTGCTACGGTTTGGATTTGATCATTCCGTTTCTATCGGTGGAGCCAGAAGGGCTGGAGGCAAACAAGACTTCAAGCAGACGTCAAGCAGTTTGTCATTACTCACAAAACTGCTGGACAGGTGGGTAGGGATGCTTTACGAGTAGTACCCATGTGTGTTTGTTTATGTGAGCAAACACACAAAGCTGAAAGTGAAAGTGTAACTCCCTTATCTTCAAATGAAACCCACCTAAAACTAAATGTAACATTAACTGCCCTGTTGAAACCCTACGCAAAAAAGGTTTATCCGCTCCGGGGTTCTTGGACAGAAGTAACTATACCATGATATGTACCGTCCAAAATATCCAATGTATAGTCTATCCAAAATTGGGAGACCTGTTACTGTCAATGCCTTCGTCTTTTCTGAGGCTTGTTTCCCTGCTGCTTATTCACATCTCGTTAAACATAAATATCACAATGCTATTTTTACACATCACAGCAAAAAAAAGCTCCTCATGGGCGCATGACAATGGAGGCAGAGAGAGAGAGGGTGTGTTCAAGAACAAAAACGCCGGGGGAGAGGATTCGGCTGCTGTTGTGCCTCGTTGGGAGCGGAGCAAACAATCGAGCAGTCCCCCCCAATGATTTCACAAGCTAATTGCCTATTATGTGGCATGTCGGGGGAAAGTAACAGTGTTTTCTCCTTATTTGGCTCATTTCCTTTGTCACATATCTTACAATATCCGTAGGCCATTTCCTTCTGTCTGTTGTTTGAATTTGGCCTCTTTAAGCCCACAGAGGCCCATTTGAGCTCCATTGTTCAAGCATCATATAACTTGGAGCTTGGAAAATACTGGAGGTGGATGAGAAATCTATAAAGTCTGAGCGGATTTTGACTGATACACATTAAGTGTGAAACAAAAGCTTACAGCTATCATCTAAAATTCAAACAATAGGAGTGCATCGATTCCGCTGCTATGCATTTGGTAGCTTCCTGCAGGGGGTGTATTGCAGTTGCTAAAAAAACTAAGAAATATACATTTCTGCAAATAAAAAGCACATTCTCATTTGGCATTGATGGGTTATGGCTTTCCTACTGGCTCCTGTCAAAAGAAAAGTGTGATTAAGTTTCAAACTGAATGGGATCCTATGAGTAGTGTGAGATAATGTGACTTCAAATGACATAGCTCATGACAAGCAATAGGCATTGCACTGTCTTAAGTGGGAATGATGAAGCAGAGATATTGGAAATAGAGCTTAAAACTGATTTTACAATATAAATCACGTTTGAACCTCAACAGAGTGATATCACTCAAGTAAACACACACATGCATGTACAGAAGATTCATTATTAACTTTTTTTGTCTCCTAAGAAACTGAAACTTTTCTATGTTGCTTTAAGTTTATATAACTGTAGTGCCTACAGTTATACTTTTGATATATTTTCCTCAGATATATGTACCAGTTCATATATTATGGAGAACAACCACACAGATAGAGTGGAGGAGGACAGAGATGAGGAAGAGGAAAAGGAGGAGGAGGAAGAAGAGGAGGAACTCCCTTCAAACCAGCAATGAAGCAGACTGACGAGGTTCCACCAATTCTTGAGGGAAATTCCACTCAGGATTCATCCTTCAGTGAACAGCAAGAGGAAGGATGGCAACAAGACCAGGAGAGAGGGGACATTATCCATCCAAATGAGGAGGAAACAGGTCCCAGGGACAAAGAGTAGTCTGGGGACAGAGGAGGAGGAGGAGGTGTGAAAGTGATGAAGATGAGAATGCTGCTCACCTTGAGCTGGCAAAGGCAGGAGGACAAGAGAAGGGAACTAGAAAGAATGAAAAGATGGAAAGACAGGAGGAAGAGGCAATCCACAGATTGATTTTTGAACACAGAATGAGTCGCCAAACCTGGGAAGTGATGAAATTTCTAGGAAATACTCAGCTATAGGGAGGACAGTGACTTGATCTGGGAACAATATCAATATAGTGCTGTGACTGTCTGAGAGATGATATCCAAAACAAAGAGGAGAAACACAAGGACGGGGAAGAGACACATTCCCTTCCAAAGTGGTTTGGACACTGATGTCAGCGATGATGAATGGACAAACCCCTGTTGACACTTCAGCAAAAAGATCATGATAAACGATGGGAGAGGAAGACTGGGATATGGAAATGAAAGATCAACACAAGGCATATGGACAGATCACAACATATTTGAGGAGAATAGACCACCAATAGAAAAGATCAGAAATGTATAGCAGCAAGACACAAATTCAAGCAAGAGAATATAATAATATATGTGTATATGACACCCATATTTCCATACATCATAATGCTCTTTTCTGATGTAATTGTACTTGTCGGAATTGTGTGTGTTTATCGTACTCTGCACAAATAAGCCAATAATGGATTACATTTATTGGATGTAAGGGATTTATTCTGGTAGTGGTTTATATTGTCACAGAGTTCTCACAGTATCACATCATATAATCCTTGTAAAACTTGTACAACTTACTAAAGGTGTAAAATTTGATGCATTTCAAATCAATTCTGATACACTGAACTGCACTGTTCAATATAATAAAGTGTGGTGATGTGATGTTAAATTACATAACACCCAACAAGCTGTAAATAGTGAAGTAGTGGAGATACAGAAATCGAAAAACTCTTTAAATGATTTACACTATAAATCACACACACACACACACTCGCTGGGTGGAAGATGTCCTGTACAAGCGGAATGATGTGGTTTGATCCGTGTTTGAGGATGAGATAATGGGACAAGACTGCACATTTGGCATCTGATAAAACACACTGTAAGCTCCTCGGTGTATTATACCAGAGTGGGCCGTGACACACACACACATACACACACAGACACACACACACACACACACACACACACACACACACACACAGAGTCTCCTGATACTCCACAGAGCCAAATACAACAGGGGGTCCAAAGCTTGTAATGCAACAATACAACAGGACCAAGACACAAACACACACACATATTTGATGAAACATACTGTAAGCGCCTCCGTGTATTATACCTCACTCACCCCCTAACCACACACACACACACACAGCCTCTCCTGATATGGAACCAAATACCAAACACAACTGCAGTTTAAACATACTTACATTCAGCAAGCATCTGTTTCATTTATCATTTCTTTCCTTGTGTCAAAGTTGAAAAAAATGCAAGTGGGATTATTTTTGAGGCGATTTCTCAGAGGACTGCATTTTTCGTGCATAGAATTGCAGTTTCAATGGATTTATTTCTCTTCCTGCAGTGTTTATTCCTCGCCAGTGCTCGGCGCTCAGAGAACTCGAGAGGAAGGCTGTTTATCGGAAAGATGGAGCTGAGGCGGGAGAGAGCGATGGTCCGGCATCGGGCGCACATTTCACTCTTTGGCACGTTCTCCATTATCCCTGAGTGTTCTTTAACACACACACACACACACACACACACACACACACACACACATAACCTTCAAATCAGTCTCCCCTCATCGGTGAAATTGCTTTCAGGGGAAGGGTAAAAAATGTTTTCACTCTGTTCATTCTATGGGTGGCAAAAATAAGGAGCTGGCAGCGGCACCAGTGTTGTGTTTCCATTGACTCTACACTGGAAAGTGGCGAGATGCTATCCCATCACCAGGCCGATAAGAGCAGGGGAAAATTCAATTACTTTCCACTGAAATGTGAAAGGTCTTTCTTCCAGTGTGAGAGTCTTTCTATGCCCGCGTGGACTTTCACATTTAATCTTTTCTCTGACATTGGTCCACTTTGGAAGTGATGTGGACCGTTAAAGAGTGAGCAGACAGGTTGGTAATGTCAAAGCAAGCCAAGAGGCCATGATGCGATCTCAAAATGGACTTAGTGGGCTACCATAGAGGCAAACTAATGGTGCGTTTTATGGTTGCCAAATGGGGTGATAGAGTGGGACCAAAAAGAGAAGGACATCCAGAAGAATTACAAGAGACTTTTTACTTGCTAACAACTTCCCTGGATTTAAAAGGTCACGACGAACTTTACAATAATTAAATTACATTAACTGTGAATGATCATTGTCACTTGTCACTTGACACTATTTTCTGACCCCGTTCTGAAGGTTTCTTTACAATAACCTTTCTAAATGATGAGTGTTTTAAAGTGGATAAATGTTTTGAACAACTGGTACTGGCAACCTCACACACAGTATTTTAGCACTGTCATGCCACGCACAACTTTTTTCAAATCTTGTTCTGTCAGCAGATGGTTAAACGGAGAAAGAGTACAGGCTTTGGCTTTGTCTTACCGGAAGAAAATAAATGCATAGAGAGAAACAATTCCTTCTACAAAACAAGGGTATAAATAGGACGTCATGTGTGGGATGGGACAGGTTTGTCATAACAATGACATGCTCTGCTGGGGTGGGGAGTGACACAGCCTGACACGCCTGTTACACACTGCAAAGATGACTCACTGCAAAAATACTGTTGATGTCATGGCAACAGCAGCAGACTGCGTACGAAACCATGAAAGAGTAAAAAGCGTTGGTCTCTGAAGCAATTCCATTTATGAGCGTTCACTGATCTAAAATTGGGTGATGATCTAAGGCACAGATTCAATCAGTATCCCACAGTGGCACCTCACTGTTTGCAATTCATTTTACTGCAATGAGGCAATACAAAATGACATTTGGAGAAGCCAAGCGGCGATATACGTTTGGCTTTTCCTCATGATAAGAACATCATGTCAGTCTTTGTCATCATTATCACTCTAAATATCTGCTCCTCATTTTCTAAAACTGACCACCCGCCACAGAAACAGAGAGAAAGATGTGAAACTTTAAAAAGGTGGTCTCTCTTTTCCAACTCTGTGACGAGCATCTCCGTCATTATCTCGCTCCACTCTCCCCTTGTTACCGCACTCCTCCCTTTCTTCCATCGCTCCCTCTCCTCCTCATCATCCCCGTTGCTCATTACAGTGAGCCAGGTGACAGGAGAGGCAGGGCGCCCTGTCAGCCTTTTTTTCGCATCCTCTTCTCCCCTCCCACTCTCCTCCGCCTCGTCTGCCTTTCCCCCCTCATTCCCCCGTTGATCTACCGTCGCACAGCTGTCGGCGAGCTGTCAGGACAAGGACTGTACCCTGTAATGTACGTTGTATCTGACAGTGTCACCCATGCCTGGGCCACCTAATGTCCCTTCACAGGGAACAGGAGGGAACAACCTGTACCCGTTAGCTCGCTACCTGGTTCCGTGGGTGCGTGACTGGGGGTAAGACGGCAGTGCGGGATGAATGCAACACATTTCCCCCCGTTTTTCTCTTTTAACAGCTGTCTTCGTGACTCTCTCTCTAGCTCCTGCAGTTATTTATTACATACTGTACTGAATTTGAATGTAACTCAAGCATACAAGGAGGCTGTCACACCAACATGTGCAAAAACAAATAATGTAGTAGCACGGTACCTAAATTGCATGAACGCAAAAACACACATACAACACACACTGACACACACACATATATGCCTTCCACCACCTGCCCTGAAGCAGATGAAGCAGATGAGTTTTAATTCTTCCCTCCATGTGAACCCACAGCAGATTTAGACACTCTGCCCTCTCTCGCTGCCTCCTGAGCTCGTGGGCAGGGCGGCTGATGGGACCAGATGCTTGTTTTTGGGGTATTTCGCTCTTTATCACAGTGAGACGTGCTGGAACACGCTGGCACTCGAGACATGATTGTAATTTATGCAGGTGTGAGGAATAGCCATTGGGATATTCTAGGGCAGTATTCATCTTAGCAAATGATTAAATCTTATGTTCGGTTTAAAATATTTACTCAAAAAAGGTGGAAATATCATCTGAGTGAGGAAATCTCCCTTAGTTTCACTCGTTTAAAACATTCTCTTGAAAACCAGACCACTTTGTTCAAGACTTAAACAGGCAAATGTCAACCTTGTTTCAAGAGGATGTCCTTGACTCAAGAAAATTCTTCAACAAGTTTCTTGGATGCATTGGATGCACGGGCTGTTATGTCACAAATATGGTTGTTTTTTCACTAGTTTTAAGAAAAATACTGCAGTCAATGACGGATAGCAAAGAGGACTAGGTTTCAGGAACAAGGCTAAAAATATGGGCTGACCCCCAGCTTAGAACAAAATGTGCAGCCAGCATGTAGACACACAGATGTCCATCACTGTGATTGGCAGCATTTCTGTGCCAGATTAGCACCCCCTGCTGGTGAGAATTAGGTTATTTTGTCTGTATGTGGAGGTCTAATTGTATGTGCAGAC
>CABFOQ010020335.1:1197-21030 GCA_900660455.1 Gephyroberyx darwinii
TTGTGTGTGTGTGTGTGTGTGTGTGTGTGTGTGTGTGTGTGTGTGTGTGTGTGTGTGTGTGTGTGTGTGTGTGTGTGTATGTATCTCTGGCATATAAAGAAGCTGTTTCTGGGTTATGTGTTTGTATGTACCTCTGGCATAGTTATGACCCAGACATCCACGTCTGCTCACAGGGTTTCTGGCAGGTGTGTGTGTCTGTTCTTTCTGTCTCTCTAACTCTACCTAGCACCATCACACGTCTACAGGTTTGTTGGGTTATGTTTGCAGTGAGAGTATGTACAGCCCCATGAGAAAAATATTTGCCCCCCCATTTTCTTTTTCCCCCAAACTTCCTCTTTTCCTCTTTTCAATGTGAAAATGGTGCAAAAACGCAGAAAATCAAACGGGGCGAATCCTTTTTGACAGCACTCTACATGTTCATGCATGCAGGTGTGTACGTGTATTTGCACCAGTGTGTACCTCTAGTGTGGCTCCCACCCAGAAGGAGTAGCATGTGTCTACAGGTTTGTTGGGGCGGCCGTGGAAGCCGCTCTGCTGCCTCATGATACACCAGCGCCGGATCCTGTCCAGCTCCCGCTGACTCAGCGCCTCCTCCAGACGACCCATCAGACACAGAGAGGCTACGGCACAGAATGTCCAGCCGCCTGGACAGACAGGCAGTCATGGTCATCAAATACATACAGTGGATATCAAAAGATGATACACACTTTCTATATATATTTTTTTTTAAATCGCCTTGAGGTCTGAAATGAAACCCCATTCAAACAGACTTTTTCCATTTTCGTTGGATATAGTAACCAGCACAAATCAGGGTAAAAACAAAGACTTCTCATTTCTGACAATGTATTACAAATGGAAAACTAAAACACCTTGCTTCTGCAAGTGTGGACATTCCTTATAACTGGGGGCTGTAACTGTTAGACTGTAACTAATCACATTACAAAGCATGCACAAAGCTAATGAAGTGCCTGAAATCAAATGAAGTGATTCTAAGTAGATTAATTAAAACCATGGAATTGACTGAGGTTTTTTTGTTGCATAGTGTACGCCAGTGAGCTGAGACCAGCATGGGCTACAAGGAGCTAAACCTTCGAGATCTTATTGTTTAAACGTTAAGATTAGAGGATGGCTATAAAAACATTTCACAGACCATAAAGACACCCTGGAACACAGTGAAGACCGTAATCAAGAAGTGAAGGGAAATTCTGCACCACTACTGTGCCTAGATCAGGCGTTTCCTCTGAGATGAATCAATGTGCAAGGGGGAAGCTCATCAGGGAAGCTACCAAGAGGCCAACTGCAACTTTCAAAACAACAGCAGGACTGTATGGTGGAGTGTGGTCACTCCATTCATATAGCAACCACTTCACGTGACGTCTGGCCTGTGGCACAGGGTGGCAAAATGGAGGCCACTTCTTCTTAAAAAGAACATCCAGTCCCGTCTTAATTATGGAAGAGGACGACACAGTCAGTCTCCCAAAACCATGTGGGACATTTTTTTTTTTTTACGGTCTGATGAAACTAAGATAGAGCATTTGGGTCATAAGTCCAAAAGACATGTTTGGCACAGAGCCAACACAGCCCAGAGAACACTGCTCAGCATGGCGGTGGCAGCATCATGCTATGGGGCTGTTCCTTTTCCGTGTGAAAAGAGGCTAGTGTGAAGGGAAAATCAATAGCTCAAGATGCCAGGAAATTTTGGGAAACCATCTGCTGCCCTCTGCAATGAAGCTCAAGTTAAAGAAGAATTGCATGATCAGGGGCACACAGCCAAATCCACCAAGGAATGGCTGAAAAAAATGAAAATCAGTATCCTGGAATGGCCCAATCAGAGCCCGGACCTCAATCCTAAACAAATCAATGGACTGGCCTCGAGAGAAATGTGAATGGGAGGTCCCCTTGCATTTTGGTAGAGCGTGAACTCTTTTGCAAAAAGATGGGACAAAATTCCTAAATTCAGATGGGCTAAGATAGAGACATATCCAAATAGAGTTACTGCTGTTAACAAAGCAAAGGGGGTTTTCTGCTAAGTATTAATTGAAAGATGTGGTGTTTTAGCTTTCCACTTCGAATACATTGTCAGAAATTAGTCGTCTTTTGTTTTCACCTTGATTTTTCTGGTTACTATATCCAAAACTAAAGTGTAACAAGTGATTTAATGGGTTTAACTTCATGCCTCAGGCAACAGGAAAGGTGAAAGAGGATGTAACAAAGCACAAAACACTGAGCCACATGGACGGACACACCAACAGGTTATGGCACAGAACCACCTGGACAGGCAGACAGGTAATAATGTAATCCGAGATGCTGGCACACAGACAGAAATGTCAGGATTAAGAGACATTTTCAAGATCAGCGCTCTAATCTTGGCTACGATGCCAATTTTGTACTTAATTAGTAAAAAGAATCCTGCAGTGTTTATCCACCCGACTTGTTTCGATGACAGAAAGACAACCAGGTAATTACAGGGCACAGCAGTGAAAATAGAGGTTGTGTGCGCTGTCTGTGCGGGGTCCTTTTGCTGCCAAATATCAGGGCATGTGCTGCTACATTCATGTTCCTCCTTTCACTGGAAATAGCATGGAGACATATTGCCCCACACCTGCCCCAAGAAGATGTAGCAGTGTGTGCATTTCTGTGAATCTGCCTGTTTGCATACTTTTCTACACAAGAAATGAGGATTTTTAGGAGACATAAAGACATTGTAGGGAGTCCTGCTGACTGAGAAAAAGGGATGATTTTAGGATTAGGGAATACAGTTTACAGACAGGGATAGAATTTGGCTTAGTCTATGGTAAAGGTTGAGTTTAGGCATGTACTGATGACGGTTAATGTTGAATGAATGCATTCATTGGAATGTCTTCATAAGTATAGTGACACAAACGTGTGTTTATCTATTAACAACGTTATCAGTATAGTCACGGGAGCAGTATAGCACGGGATCACCTTCGCTGACCTAGCTGTCAACTGTCTTTAGCGCCACCATCACTACAAACACATTACCCACTATTAAAGGCTGCTTATCGGTGTGTATGTGTGTGTGTGTTTATCTATTAACAACGTGTGTGTCTGTGTGTGTGTGTGTGTGTGTGTGTGTTTATCTATTAACAATGTGTGTGTCTGTGTGTGTGGGAGAGAGACAAAAAAAAAAGGTGGGGCGAGGTGTGTGGGTTGGGGGTGTAAATCTACCAACATGTCATCCCCTCCTCTCATCGCCACTGTCTAGCTCGCTATCTGCCTTAGGCACAGTAGGATCAGAGGGAGTAAATATAAATCTGGGTCTGGGACAGTTCCACAGGTGTTCATCCAAAACCCTTTTCTCTACCAGGATGTGAAGTTAAAAATGATGGGACAACAAACAGAAATAAGTGTACCCTTTTTTTTTTTCCATTTCACCCTGTTCATATTTTTTTGAAGAATGTCAAAAAGTCACTCGTGAATGCGACTGCTGTCTGCCATGGGCCACCGTAGGTGATTTGTGGGAGCCTATGACTGAGGGACTCTTTCCAGTGCATTATGGGTAAAAAATAAATTTTAAAAAAAGCAGTTGTTGATCAGAAAACAACTGAGCACACAGCCTGAGGCACTCGAAAATGTTGGCACCACACAGCCAGCAGCAGAAGAAAATGCAGACCCCACACACAAACCACCGAGTCAACAAAAAATAAAACAACCACTATGGTAAAAAATCGCAACAATCGAGGAGTGGAAGATGGACTGGTTGGGTACAAACAGCACCATCCTGGCCAGCTGCCAGTCTCCAGCAGTGTGGAACGTGTGGTGTATTATGACTTAAATAAAACAAATCTTAGTGGTCAAAAATCAGATCAAGAGGTCAAATAATGCCCTTTTTGTAATACCGTGCTCCATCTATTGAGCTACACAGGACCAACAAACATATCTACACACACACACACATATACACACACACACACACACACACACATCTATATTTAGGTATAATCAGCCCTCAGACATGAGTGAGCTGGTTTGGCATTGAGATCGGTGTGAATGAAGCCTGGATCACAGAATTGAATGTATAGAAAGGAAGAAAATTACAGTGATATACAAAGGCCTGTCTCTGCAAGCCATTTTTATTCTATACCTTTAATTTACACATTCACCCTGACACAAAATTGAAGAGTGACAGAAAATGCTACCTATATTTTGTCAAAAAGTTATGCCCTTGGATCTCTTCCCCATAGTGCTTTGACATGTGGGTGGTGTGTAGAACCAGAGGCTTTGTGGCAGAATAATAGGGTTTAATTTGAGTGTGTGGGGGGGGATTAATGAGGACATCGTTTCTATTGAGATGGATTTTAATGGCTAATCCTTTAAACCAGTTACTCCCATCAGCCACCATCACATCCTGTACTACTGCACCGCCAACGCACACACAAACGTTTTGATCTGATGTGAACCTTCTTACCTGAAAAAGATACACACGGAATCAAAATGTGGCTGAATGGAGGGCCGTGTGTGGGGGTTTTACAGGGACTTACTCAGGCCACACCCTCAACCTGATGTTCATAAGGCTTTCAAACTAACAGACTTTAGATGTTTCCAACGTCTGTAAGTGAAGGAAATAATACAAAGCAATAAGAGATCATCATACTCACCATGTGACTCCAGCCCACCTCCCTGGCCAAACCCGTTGTCGTATGACTGCAGAGAGCACAGCAACAGAAAGACATTCAATTACATTCTAGATATTTGATCCTGCAAGAATGGCTATTGTGAAGGCAAGTGGCTAAATATTCCCCATTTCAAATCAGTTAAGCTTAATCTCATTCAAATCCCATTCTGCAATAGTCGGGTGGCCGAATTACATGCAAACACAATAAACATTTCAATTTCAGATTATTTGTAACCCCACGGTAACCATAGCACAAATTCATGTAACAAGGAGCACAGAGGACAGACATTACAAAGGGTGTCTGCAAGATTCATTAAATTCAATTTAAGACCTTTTAAGATCTTTGATCTTAAAAAATGACTTTGAAAGTTCACAACTGAGATAAAATGTGAAAATGAAAACAACTCAAATACAGGTCTGCATTACTGGGCTGATTTCTCATTGTGAAAACTGCACATCAAGAAACGTCAACATTTTTAAGACCTCTAAAACTTCATTTAAGACTTAAAATGCTTTAGGTAACTGTATTCAAGACCATTTAAGGCCTTGAGGTTAGAGAGTATAAGTTTTAGACATTTTATGGGTTTTTGACCCTGTATGTAGTCATTTAAAAAGCCGAGTCATAGAGTTAAGGCATGGCATGATCACAGGAATCATTTTAGATTTTGTTCAAGTGAAAGCCAAGACAGCCAGCATTGCTAGGGGGCCAACAAAACGGGTTATATCTGACTGGCTCCAGTAGCTCTAAACCCATAGTCAGATCTGCAACACAGCTATTAGAGGCTGTCATGAGAGGCAGCCAGCTCGTTACCATGACATTATGATGACTGGCAATCGGGACAGACACAGTATGTGTGAAAGGGAGCATGCTATACACAAGGGGAAGGGTGATGTTAAGGACAACATTAGTCATCATCCTTAGCCGTCACCCTCTCTGGAAACTTATTTATAGAACATCAAGACAGAGCACGGCGGAGGGGGAGGGAGTACGAATTAGGGAACTACCTAAATTTCTAACGGTGACGTGACAGAGCAGCTTAGGACTGGTCAGTAACAAAGAGGATGTACAGCATCCACATATATCTGATCCTTCCCTTTTCAATAAAAGACTTATAATCCATCAAGTCTGTCTTAGTACTTAGTTGGTTTACCTCTTCCTCTTATAGACATTTGCACAGCACTAAAAGGTCATAGTGAATGTGTACCTGTTCCCTTTTGGTGGTTAATAGGGACCAAATTTGCCAACAAGAATTGACATTAAAGTGGATTAAATCATTTATCAGTAATTCATTCTGTTGCACATGTAGTTTAAGATTAAGCAAATCTCACGGTTTTTACTTTAAACCTAGATTAACTTTTACCCTGTTTTTCCAAAATTAAAACTGATTTTTTTAAATGAATCAATCACTAATCAGTTCAAATCATTTAAATTTAGGTTTAAATCATTTATCTCATTTCATCATTTCAAATCTAGGTTTACTTATTTTAAACCTAATTCTACTCAAGTCTGACCACCAATAATCTTAGATTAAATGAAAGCATGTTGGTGCAACCCAGCCTAAGAGAGGTAAAGCATCCTAGAGGGGTTTTCCAGTCTGGCCCAACTGTTTATAGGACAGAGTATCTAAAATAACTGACATTAACAGATGAGCATGCTCAATAACCTTGTTCTGGGATCCCAGATGAGTTGTGACTTGCGAGTGTACTATGGTGTGTTCCTTCATGAAAAGAGGAGGAAGTGAAACACTTACTTCAGAAGTATCTTATTAAAATTAACTGCAATCATGACTAACAAACTGAGTGCCTGATTGTGTTCAGCATTCATACTAAAATATACAACAACAATGACAATAGCAGTCACCTGGGTTGAAGTAACTAACAAAGCCTGGTCCTCGTCTGTCTGCATCTGTTCTGATCAGATCATGGCAACAATACGGGTGGTAAAGTGATACCTGGCGCCATCCAAATGCTGGTGGTTTCTGTACTCTTATATGTATCAATTTGACTTGGCCAGGGAAACTTGAAATCCACCAAACACTGTGTGGTCAGGAGGCAAAAAGGTCGCTTTCCAGTCATGATTTACATCAGTTCAGACACATACTAAAAGATAACAATACAAAACAAAAGATAATAACTTTGTCTGTCTGCGCGAGTGTGCAAGCGAGAGAGAGAGAGAGAGAGAGAGAGAGAGAGAGAGAGAGAGAGAGACACACACACACACATCCATGGACAAAGAAACAATGTAATGAAACACTCAGTGTGAAGGTCAAACTTTAAATAAACTGCAGTTCAGAAGTGAACGGGATCATCTCTCTCCTCTCTGGGGACTTGAGTTGTAAAAGAGACTCGGTTGACAGAAAGGCTTTTACCATTTGCACGTAAACTAAACACTCAATGCCGCTGACACTGATCTGTTTGATCTAACTATTTCACACCTGATGGAACAGCAAGGCTAAAGCAAAAAAATCAGTTAACAATAGGACAAAAATATCACTGTAGTGCCACATTACAACATCGTAAATCGTGGGGTGGAAAGTCTTCTGCTATGCCATTTAGATCATGACGTGGCAGTAAAACTCTCCTGTATATTCAGTGGTGGAAACACTGCCTTGAACCTGTGGTTGTGTCAAGATTTTGTCCTTTTAAAAAAGCAGAGGGGCTGTCCTGTTGGCCTAGAGTGGTATTGGCCAAACCACTGGAAACGCTCTCACGGATAGGGACTGGTAAACAGGACTCAAAACAGTTAACATAGTGGGCAGTAAGGAACAACAAACACTGTTTCCATTCGTTAGGGGTGCAGCACCACAGCAGAAAACTACCAGCACTCCACGAGAAAATGTGAAAAATAACTATCAAAAGCCCTCTAAATGTCATCTACTGTTACTGCAACCTGTAACATAACCCTAACTTAATTCAAAATGGGGACAGACGTGGAACCAAAACTAAAATTACAGCCTTTTTTACTGCTGCTGAAAATCACTGAGGAAACATTGAAAAAAAAGTTACTTTTCGTAGGTCAACAAGCACTTGAATGAATGGGAGACTGTGCATGTACCCAACCTCCATTTTTGCCCCACAGCTCAATGCCTCTTTATGTCCACTCACCATGCTTCCTCTGATGTACTCTATGGCCTTCTGGATGTCCATGCCTGACCAGTCATCCAGCATGTAGCAGATACAGGCAGCGCAGTAGATAAAACGCATATCATTTTCACTTCCCTCTGGCACTGCGTAGAAACTGGGAACAAGACACACACACACACACACACACACACACACACACAGACATTAGCTGAAGGTCTGTATTTAGGGTGTGTTGTGTTTAAGGCATGTTGCAAGAAACCAAGAAAATCTTTGTCAGATCTCAGTGCTAAACTACTTGATCAGTTCTATTTCTGTCTCAAGATGGTGTTATCTGGCAGATATAGAATACAAATGGTGTGTGTGTGTGTGTGTGTGTGTGTGTGCCAGAGTGAGTACTACTGTAGGACCAAATGTGAGTTTACATGCCAGTCCAAATTCAGCATGTTAGTCTTTACATGACCTCAGGTGTCTGAGTCAGAGCGAAAGTGCTAACGTGAATCAAAATGATCATACAAGTCAGTATAAGTTAAGTAAAGTTCCAAGCGTGCGTGCGAGAGCGCGTGTGTGTGTGTGTGTGTACCTACCTGCCGTCCTCTAGCTGCAGCGCTTTGAGACCAGCCAGACAGGCCTGCTTGTTGACCCGGCTCAGGTCGTCCCCCAGTATTAGTAGAGAGGCCAGCCCAGTGTAGGTCATAGCTACGTGACCGCTGTCATATGGATGGCGCACCCCTGGACCCTGACGACAGGGCAGAATAGATTCAGATTAGATATTATTTATACAATTAAAGCAGAATAGGCAAAAAAAACTAAAACATTACAATACACTATTTGGATATCTGCAGAATGATCATTTTACAGTGACACACTTGGGTATCAGCTCCAGGGGTGCTGGTCTCTAGCCAACACTGTACTCTAAGCTCCCTGTGGAGGGGGCTGGGTGAATATATATATATATACACACACACACACACACACACACACACACACACACACAGGAGCTATATATACATACACACATTTATGTATACATATAGATTAGTGGAAGAGCACAGTGTCAGAAAGCAGTGGCCCAAAGTATGATCTTTTGACCACTGTTAACAGTGGGAATGTTCGCTGAATTTTACAAACCAGTGAGATTATTTAGTCAAACGTGCTAGACTTAGAAAAGGTGTCGGGTAGGAAGAGGCAGTACCTTAGAGCTGTAAGGTATTCCAATATGTGAGGATCCTCGAAACCCACAACGACTTAGATTGGATTCTAGGAGACAATAAGAACAGGTAGAGGCAGGTAGAGATGTAAGGAATGTTCTTTTCTGTGTATAGTTAAACAAAATAATAACTGTCTTGTTGCAGGTTGATTACATCTAACAACATCACAAACCAGGTCCCGTTCTGATTGGCCTGACCTTCAGCAAGGTGACCTAGCTATGAACAAGGTGTACTGCTGCCATCTAGTGGGGGTAGTACACACATTACATATAGCAGTTAAAAGTAAAAAGTAAAAGAAAAGGTAAGAGAAGGTAAAAAGTAATGAATGAAACAAGTAATGAATGAAATTCAATCCAAATCAAGTCAAACTTGAGGTGGAACTCACATGACAGAGACAGGCAGGAGTTTGACAGTGAAACAGCGCGGTGAAAGAACAGGCATGGAGGTCAGGGTGGTGAATGGGTGTACGCATTTATCCTCAACGCCAAACGACTCGGGTTCAGTTCCCAACTCATGCATATATGTTTTCTTAAGTTTTCATTACCAGCAAAAGTTTTTTCTCATTTACCCATGACCGAAACCTTATCCAAACCAAGTTGCCGAACCCTAACCTTATCTGAAGTTGTTTTAGTTGCCTAACCTTTCCTCTAACCTTACCAAAGTTGTTTTAGTGCAGTGATAGGTTACGCAACTGGTTTAGTACGAATCAAGGGTGCAAAACTTTGTTGTAAGATCTCATATGAATGCTGTTTGAGAACACATTGGAACAAAATGTGTTCAGTGCATGGAGAGTTACAACAACAATCCATGTGAACCGTAGCGTGTTGCATGGATAGCACAAAAAAACATGCTACAAGACGATTTCAACATTCTACATTCAAACCATAGTGAGGTCCATTTGTGTGTCAGGTGTCACGTCACCATTTTTTCCTGCAAAAGGCTTATTTTACATCATTCATGTTCCACTACATGAGTGGTAGTGTTACGCTCTCTCATTTTTGGGTTTGTACTTTATACTATTTCCCTTATTTGATTGAGTAGACGTTTGTAATGTCCTGGCATTTTCAGTATACTGATGTTGTAGACAAAATAGTGTGCTAATCAATTTTCAGCTTCCAGTTTTCCATCTAATGACAAGACAGCGGCCAGACACCAAACATATGGCAGCAGTGTAATGAGTCCAATCAAGCACCGGTAACAACATGATTTCTGTTGGCATCTTGACTAATTAACTGACTGGGCGTCTAAACAGATGGCAGAGTGGCTTGTTGTTGAGACAGAAGAAAAAACAAGTCATTAAATATTTAGATCCCAACTCTCCCCAATGAACAGAAGTATAGTTTAGGTTAGGGAGGAAGGGCACCTGGAGGTCCAATATGTGTTTCCAAACCCACACGGGTGAAAACACTCAACGTGATTTCTTACAGATTCCTTTAAAGTTGTCACCCTGGCCACATTGCCCTGATAAAAAACAACTGATAATCATTGGTAACCTGAACTCACCCTGCATCAGGGACAAGCCATGCAGTATCACAAGTTGAATTGCATGTCCAACATAAACTGCAGTACTTCCTGTGATGTCATTGTCATTTAGTTGCCCTCCATCTCTTGAAATTACCCTAAAGACTCCTTGAGAATATCCACAATATCCATTTTTTAACCCTGACATGATAATGTAGCTCTGTCGAGTTGCCGGAGGTATACTTATTCCCTCTTGAATTGTGCAGCAATGGGAATTCGCAACAAGGGCGTGCACAGAGGCTGCAAACATCTGTCTCTCTTTCAAAATTTGGACCTGGCTTGATTTTAAGGAGAATCCTATAGCAGTGTCAATAAGTGTCAACAGGCCATCATCAATCCTTTTCTTTGGAGGTTCACACTTTGCATGCAGGGGAACTGACTTCATGTTGAGAACTCGACATGAGACTTACGATCCTCTGTAGGTAGAACTTGTAAGGAGTAGAGCCACTCAATCATGTTGTTCTTATCGATCACATCCAGGGCATCCAACACATCGAGACCAGACACTGCAAAAAACATGATGGTCAACCTGGACAGAGGGGCACAGAGCAAAAGGAACAAGTGTTAACCACAGAATAAAATTCGACTTTTATGAAAGTGAAAGACATTTAATATTCCTAAACATGAATACAGACATGCAGCAAGCTAAAGAGGCCATTCAAACAGTGGCAGTGAAGTCACATGACTGTAAAGTTATCGGGTGAAGGCTCAACTCAAAACAATGTTGAACAGTAGCAGTAACGTTAAGCCAAAATTGGGCAAGACAACCTGCCTGTTAAATACTTAGGTAGTGTATGGTAGCCAACCCGTTAATGTTAACTGTCAAACTGTTTGGTAAGTTTACAAAAGGAGCTAGCCGTAGTAACCTAACCCAGCTTTATTTCCATTTTGATTGAAGTCCTATTTCAAGTGATTGGCTCACTCAAGCCCAGGATAATATAACGTACTAACGTCAGCTAAGAAATGATGTATCACATTGTGTACTATGATCTGACACTGCACTGTACGTTACTTCAGGATTTCACGACAGGCAAGCTGTCATCACTTCACTAGCTAACGTTAGCAAGCAAACTGAATAACATTAGCCTCACATTGAAAACGACTAGTAAGCTACAGCTAGCTTGCTGGCTAGCCAAGTTCTCCAACTAAGCAGATCAGCTAGAGCATTAATTTCAGTAAACGTACCTGGTTGTTTCTAGGGAGGCGTATCTCTCGGGTAATACCTGAAGCGTTCTCTGGAAGAATCGTACATGTCGATCTCTTAAAAATTCAATTTGCTCAAATTCTTCTAACTGGCTTTCTTCCGCCATCTTTGCGTCCGCACCTATGAGCAATCTTTTCCGGTCCGTTTATTTTTCAAAATAAAAGCTCAGACTACAGAGCTCAGTTTTTTTCGAGAGCTTTTGTAGAGCCACGACTTGATAGATTCTCTCTGGACAGTGAATGAGGAACTGACTTTGTGACCACCGTGACGGCCTTACGGGGGATTTTCACAAGGTTGTGGATATGATTTTGGTTAATTCCTGTTAAGATTAAGATGAAATAAAGCTGAACTGGATGTTAAAATCCAAACAGTGAGCTCATGAATGTAGTCTCCATGGTCAGTGGAACAGCTCCTGTGTTTTTCTCTTGGCAATATCACAAATTAGAGCATCACTACTTTGATTTCTAGCTAGAGAGCTGTTTATGTTCACTAACACTGATTGTGAGCAAACCCTCTAAAATCGTTCGGTTTTATGCCGCATTTTCACAACATTTTCAGGGCAAATCATGCACTAGAGATGAGTTCTGTTGTCCAGTATACTTCCCCATCTGTGAAATGTAGCATGTATGACAAATAACTACTACTAATACGAAGAAGAATATTTTGTTAAAAAAGTAAGTTTATTAATATACTGTACAAAACAGGTATCAAACAGCAGCACACAAAAAACATAAACAAAGGCATGATCTGGTATTGACACTCCAGTGTCAATACAGTGTTTAGAATTTCTATTTTAAAAACATTTTGTATGATCACTGACGTCTTAAATATCAGGAAGGTCCACTTGGCTTCCATTGTTGTTAATCATAGGCCTTGTCTCCAGCTGGGAACAGCTCTGCAACAAAACAACGTAAGGCATCAGATTTTAAGCACCAGTTACGCAGTTATTTTTAGATTACTTCATTTCTTAACCAGTTACCGTTGGATTACTTCACTTGAAAAACTATGAAATATGAAGATAAATGTACTAATTGTTTTATTCTATAGACTAGGATTTCAACAGTGTGATTAATCATCATTCACCTCCATAATTATTTATTATGTCAGTAATGAGCAAATCAAAATGCCTTTTTCCTTCAAATGTGTATAGTTTAGCTGCAGAGTGATAAAACTGAAGTAATTAAAAGATTGAAAAAAAACAGGCGTAGCAAAACATCTCAAGACATCGCAAGACACAAAAGGTTAATTAAAAGGGTCTAACAAACCAAGAGGCAATAACGTCACTTCAGTCAGACCTGTGAAACATCTGCAGGACAGGCCCTGCTCCCGAAGGTCCAACATGTTTCATCCGTTCTTCCCATCCCTTCGTGGGACGTGTCAGTCTGGATGGGTCTCTGCTGATGTGACCCTCCACCTGAATAAATAAATCAACATCATCCTGCTGAAAACCTCATATTTTCCTTATGGTAACTGAGATTATCACTTTTTTAATTTCAGCTCAGATTTCTCAGTTCACTTTTAGGAGAAGTCAAGTTTCGGAAGGACGCTAACATTTTTATTAAACCAGGAAGGTCAAATTTAGATTTAAAAAGCCAGGTAAGAGAACTAATACAGAGTTAATGTTGAGGATGTAGCAGACCAGTTCATATTCAAGATTCAGTGATAAAATCTATACTTGCAAATATCAAACCTTAAGAGCTCTTCAAATATGACAAATAAGCTAGTGTGGAGTGTCTCCGTTGACCTGAACTGACCTACACCAATCCAGAAGTGTAAAACTCCAACACCATAATTTTCCCATAGTACCTAGATCTTTTAAATCTTAAATGCTTCACTGCTCAATTAGTTTGAGAAATTGGTATTGGGTCATTCCCTCTTCAACCCTCACCTTCTCCTTTATCTTGGCAATTCTCTTCTGTCTCTCCACTTCTTGCTGCTCCCTCAGCTGTTTCTCCTGAAGCTTTGCCTCCACCTTGTGAAGATCCTACAGAACAGTAGGGAATCTATCATCATCATAATGATTAGACATGTGTGGCACCTCTGGTAAATGCTCAAAGTGCTTTACACAGTGAAGGGAATCTACTAACATTAGCCTTTGTGCTCATTTGAACATTTCCAAAACATTAGATGTATGTGTGATTAACACTGCGATGAAGATTTGGGATGAGCTAAAATTGGTCTTGTTTTTGTTTTTAAATAATGCACAAAGGCCAATAAAGATGACAGTATTTTCTCTTGCCAGATATCAATCTTTTGATGTGGAATCCCTACTTCATTGTAGTTGAACTAAAAATACCCTAACCTTAGCTCGCTGTCCCAGTATTTGAACTTTCAGTGGTGCATAATGGAAAGACAGAAGGTTGAGCTTTGAATTGTGTTGACTCAGTGATGTATCATTCGATGGAGAAGACATTATAAATGATGTAAGATCAGGACCACATTCATAAATACTCTGAGATAAGGAGTAATAGTCTAAAGTCACATGACCGTATACCCTTTCTTATAACGTAAAAAGGTAAAACTGATGAGCAATCCTACTAAGATTTTAAATATATATAAAATAACAATCATTTCCAGAATCCACACCCTTTCCTGGAACCGTTTGACGCCCGCCGCCGCCTCCCTCCTCCTCTCCTCCATCTCTCTCTGTTCCTCATCTCTTCTCCTCCTCTCCTGCTTCTCCTCCTCCTCCCTCCTCAGTCGGAGCTGCTCCTCAATGGTCAGCTTCACCTCCAGCTGGCGACGACGCTCTTCCTATTAGACAGAAACCAACTCCTTTTATCGTTCCATCGACTTTTATTTGACCAGTTCTTTACGAGTGGTTTCCTAGTTCTGTGACAGGAAGGAAGTACTACTACTACAACTGTTACTGATGCTGCTACAAAAGCCAAAGTTCCTGTTTATTCTTCCTTATCGTTCCATCGAGTTTTATTTGACCAGTTCTTTACGTGTGGTTTCCTAGTTCCGTGATAGGAAGGAAGTACTACTACTACAACTGTTACTGATGCTGCCGCTACTACAAAAGCCAAAGTTCCTGTTTATTCTTCCTCCACATACACCTTCTTTGTTTTTTTTGTTCTGCTTATGTAGTGATATTTTGCTAATTAAACTACACATACACACACAGGCTGGCTTCTCCTGAAGAATAACACCTTAACACATATACCTTTTCCTGCCTCCTCTTATATATCTCCTCGGCCAGTCTCTGCTCCTCTTCCTGCTCCTCTTTTCTTCTCTTCTCTTCCCTCCACTCCTCCAGCCGCTGTGCCGCCTCCCTCCTTTCCACCTCAGCCCTAAAACAGAAGCGAGTAGAAAAGACTAAAACAGACCTACCATGATAATGATTAAGTCTGTGACAGTGTAATTCTTCACCCTTTAGTTCACGTTTCCACCATAGTGGGTCTTCATCAGGTCTGGAAGGCACCTAGGACTAGTGTGTGCATTTGAATGCTTTTCCCAGGGAGTCGGCATCCCTCTCCACCCTTTTCTCCTCCACCTTCCTGGTTGCTACAGCCTGGCTAAATGTTCCTGCTATTCTATTCTATTGTATTCTTGACTCACCTGTGTTGCTGGGCCTGGGCCTTGGCCTCCTTCTCCCTCCTTTCTGTCTCTTCTACCTCCTCCTGGCTCTGTAACCTGGTGCAGCGTTTCTTCTGCTTGCTGACCTTCCACCGCTGGATAGCCTAGTGATGAAGACAGCTGGTTAATATGGGAACCAGGAAATAGTTTCTGGAGATTGTAATATTGAAAGTTGATTCTGATTGAGATGTGTTATTTCACTTTGCCAGGCAATAGCCACAGGCTCTATAGTGGTGCAGAGATCACAAGGAGATGAAGGATCAATGGAAGATTGTATAACGGTTGAACATCCTTCATTTGTGGAGATGTAATTTTTTTTGTGTAAGAGTTCCTCTATCCACTTTTCAACTGTTCAACACAAAGTGAACAAATACCTGAACAATCAGCTTCAATTTTAACAGTTTTTAAAGGCAGTGACTCGCAAAATGGATTGCCCATCTACTAAGAACAGACTCTGGTCTTATTTCACACTGCGATGGCAAAGCAATGTCAAGAAATTAGAGCAGACTGGGGGATGTTGCTTTTTCCTCATCTCCATCTCCAGATACGAGTCATGATGCTTACAGCGTTGGTAACATATTCCTAGCCTAGTGTTTTCCCCAAAGATCAAACATATTTTGTCCCTCCTCTCTACCTCTCTCTTCCTATCCTGTAGGTAGTTCAGCTCCTGATACCAGTCCTCGTGTTGATCTATCTCCTCCAGGCTTTTACCAGGCAGGTACAGTTTGGCTTCTCTCTTGTAAGGTAGTCTCCCACTGTGCTTGGTCCACACCTTTAAAATCAGATAGATATACAGTTAAACAGGAAGAAAGACCACCCTTCAACCCCAGGACCTTGGTTCAAGCCCCCTAGTCAGAAAGAATCCACCCTGCTGAAGCGTCCTTGAGTAAGACATCGCTCACCTGCTGTTCTGGGGCTGACTGTGCACAACAATCTACAACAGGTCCCCATTCACACGTCATTTATAGATAAAAATGACATAATGCTTTACACCTTGAGGAAGGCTTGGTGGTCATATTGGTCCCAGCCCCCATAAGGGCCTCCTGTCTTCTGCAGGAAAGTCTCCAGGGCTCTGACCTCTGGAGGGAGGTTCCCGTCTGGGGGTTTGGTCTTCTGGAAAAGAAGCGTAACGTTAGCGTAACGACTGAAGACCCATGTATCAATAAGTGATATTTGGAAGCACGGTAACTACATATATGGTGGCAAAAAGATCATCTATAGCTATGTTATGTTGTGATATTTATTCATCGTAGTCCAATTCTAAGATTCTTTATGCACTCAGGTCTCTGTCTCCTTGTCATAGCACAACTAATGAAGGATGGGAGAGAGAGAGAAAAGATAAAAGAGAGAACAGGAGGAAGATGAAAGGAGACAGACCTTAACTGTAGCAGCAGGAGGGAGTTTGGGGTCAGATTTGACAACAAGGGTCCAATTCTCAATCTTCTTCTCATAGGCAACAATCTCCTGACTGCACATCCTCTCCTCCTTCAAAAGCTCCTCAAAGCTGAGAGGGACAGAGAAACAGAAAGGACTATTGATGGTGTTTTCATTACGGTACACGTATTTCCTACCAATATGGAGCATTGCCATAAACCCTGACTGTTGTAGGCATCCATTACTTGCCTACCTAGATTGGCTATGTGGTTGTACTTAACGTCAGACTACTTTCTCTAAACTTCAGAAAGAGCTTAACAGAAACAGAGTTTAAGTAGAGTTCTACTCTTGGAGATAATATTTTAGAAATGTAACACCTAGAATCACAGTCAGCGGTTTAATTTATGGTTGTTGTTAAGATTGGAAACCAACTTTTTTTGTCCACTAGCCGCAGTAGTTGGCAGATTTAATGTATGCCTCATGTAAGTCTGTTTTCTGTCAGTTTATACCTTTCATAATTTAATCTTATATTGTTCAATGTGTCCTTTTACCGTGAGCGCTGGTCCCCCTTGAAGTTGTTGATTGAGATTTCTACTTCTGTCATTATTTCCTTCAGCTTTTCAATCACTGAAACCCCAGTGGAAACACAAAACGCATTATCAAAAAACTTTCCTAAAACAACCTTCTTTTTTTTTCATGGTATTCTCATAGCTTAAAAAAAAAATAATAAAAAAATTATTGTGCTTTTTAAAAATATTGCAGTAAATTGCTACCATATATGGCAGATTAACACAAATACTGATATAAGGAGAGAAAAATTGAGAAACTGTGTCGCCGTCAGGGTGGCTGAATGGTGGATGTAATGGACGACTAGGAGATTTTATGGGTACTGTATAAATATATTGCCAGATACACAACTACTATTGTACTGTATGTGGCTGCTTGGATCTTAAAAGGCAATATTTACACTCAGGGGTTGGCTTCATATCGGTTAGCTGTCTCTGAAACTTCCTCACTCCATTATGGATCTTCACCAACTGCTTCTGAAGATTCATCTCTAAGGGAAGAAAAACTGAGTTTTTCAGATTACTTTAAGGCATTTCTGCTTCATTATAAGCATAGAGGTGAGAAGGATGGAAACGAGGAGAGACAGGAAAGAGAGGGGAGGTAGTATTGATGTGTGACCCAAACCCTAAGATTTGTAAAAATGTAAATGGTATGCACTTTAACCTGGTGACCCACAAGGACACCCAGGGAAGATTCAGTAGTGTTAAGTTGTACTATTACCTAAATAAAGAATATATTCTATATTTAACTACCTAATTTAACGGACTAATTTAATTTAGATGTCTCAGACCATTAAACATGAAATCTAACTGGTACAGTGATTCGAAAACTTGTGCTTAATTAATAGGATACTTTTTAGCTTTTGCAAAATGTTGAGGACATTGGTCTACTGTATTACAAATAAAGACCCACTCTCAGCATTTCTTTCTTCCTCCAGTACTTTCTCATATTCTTGCAGTTCTCCAAGCCCATCTGTCCACCCATTCTTTCTGCACTGAGCACTCGGTGTCCTCTCTCTCTCCAACTTCTCAATCCTGTCAGATGGGAAAAACACATTTTCAATCAAATAAAAATAGAGTATGGGGATGTTAGTAAACAGGAGACAGGAGTGTGAAATAACTGGGATTCCACCTGATACAAAAACATTGAGGGAATATTATTTCCATAGAGAAAGTAAATTCTTTAAACGATTTGAATCTAACAGCAGATAATTGGCAATACATAGCTAAACTTACTCTCTCTTCATCCTCTCAGCTTCCCTGAGGAACTGTGTCGTCTTCTGTTGAGCCAACCTCTCCTCAACATTGTGACTACTGAAGGGTGAAGCTGAACTGAAGTCTCCTTCTCCCTGCTCAAATTCATTTAGTCAATGCAACAAACACAAGTTGGTGATGGTGTAATATGTGATAAGCACTGCAAAAAGCCATTCAATGACCAAAATCGCGTCCTTTAACGGAACCGGTTGAGTAGTTCGAAATTCTGCACAAAAGATCGCGATAATGTATGAGTTACGTCCATACGTGCATTATCGGACAGCTACTGATTGCGGCGACAGATCCATTATCGGACAAATCCTTGTGTGCTTCTCCCCCTTTTCCTGGAAAACATCTGGGCAACAACGCCCTACAAACACTCAGCCCCCAATGTTTGAATAGGTTTATCAATGCATATCCCAACTAAAGCCAAAAGAGTAGAGATGTCCCTTTCCAATGGAAGCAGGTTGTTGTTAGTAACGCGGAGACTTAGCTAGCTAGTCATTCGCCAACCAAATTCCATCTCCTGTTCAAAAAGCTGAAATTACAAAAATATTAACTGATTTAACTATTGTCGACTGACTAATATATGTCATCTTTTGAACAACTGAACAAAAAAAGAGCTATTACCTGGCAATGTTTGTCAACACAGTGTGTGGTTACTAGGGCGGCCATCTTTAACTGAATCTAGAAACAAAAAGCTTTATTTAAAAAGTAAGAAACTTGTTGAGCACTCCTGCAGTTAGTGCTTCATCCCAGGAGAGGACGCTGTTTATTCTTAATGTGTGTATTAAACTGTATGAAGACTGGACTGGGACATTGTCCAAAAGCTTACTGGTAAAACAGACAGACACAAAGACAGACATTCAGACAGACAGACGAAGAAGAAAGGGGAATGAAGGCTGGAGGCTGGTGCTACCTAAACTGAGGGACACAGGCCAAATTTTTCCTTCAAAATAATCTTGGCCCTCTAAATTCTGGGGTGATAAAGCATTACATTTTGTTGATAATAGAATTTTATTAATATTTGGTAGTAGGTTTTGTGATAACTGAGGTGATTTTTTATTTATTTATTGAAAGAACAAGACACTATTGTGCACTTGATACTTTTCTACTTGACACATATTAATGGACTTCTCATGCAGCCCATTTCCTATGCCACAGTTAATCCTAGACCTCCATGTCACAATGTTTGTGTACCCTGCTGTACATTTCTACATGATTAGAGTTACCTGGGCATCTCACACTGTCAAATAATTGGCTATGTTTTCTACAGAGACCTAGGTTATTTATAACAGCCTTTTTATGATGACCAGCAGCTATAATTATGATGAGAGCCAGCCAAGTGAGAGAAAGAGAGAGAGAGAGAGAGAGAGAGAGAGAGAGAGAGAGAGAGAGAGAGAGAGA
>CABFOQ010020343.1:1553-13640 GCA_900660455.1 Gephyroberyx darwinii
ACGTCCCTGCTAATCTCTTTGTCGTTTGTGTGTGTGTGTGTGTGTGTGTGTCCTCCAGCTGCTGGGCGAGCTGTTATTGGACCGGCATAACTTCACGGTGATGACGCGCTACATCAGCAAGCCCGAGAACCTCAAACTGATGATGAACCTGCTGAGGGACAAGAGTCCGAACATCCAGTTTGAGGCCTTCCACGTGTTCAAGGTAACGGACGCACCACCCCCACCCACGAGACACAACCAGCCAGGCTCAATGCTAGATTATATACTATGTAGTCTTGTACCTTTTAATGTTTTATTAAAAGGTTTGTTACATTTCTGAATGGTTTATGGCCTCATACATTCAAGGGCTGATTGCATGAGCCACGTAGAAGCCAGCTGTTTAGAAACGCCTGCTACAAATGAACGGATGAACTTCCTGAACCTCGGTGACGTCAGGATTACCGCATGACATTCCAGCTCTGTGGCTTTGGGGAAGTGTTCAAGGCAGGAGCAACAAGCCGTCAGTTAAAGGGGGTCAATATATCTATTTCTGCTATTTCTTTTGCGTGATTTTGAAACTCTAACAACACTGGTTTGTGAGATATTTCAGTTTCCTCTGTCACTGAAGGAGTAACCGTTTTAGGCCATGGAAAAGACGTGGAATTTTACATCAGGGCCACAGTGGGAATTGCGATATGCAGGTTGTGCAAAGCATGCATCCTAGTCTCACGACAGAAGGCCGTGCAAAAGTGTCAAGGTTCGCTAATCAAAGCGAATCAATATGTTGCATTTACTGCCTGCTGTAATTCCACACGTCCGCTTCCCGCCGCCTCAGGTGTTCGTCGCGAACCCCAACAAGACGCAGCCCATCATCGACATCCTGCTCAAGAACCAGACCAAACTAATCGACTTCCTGAGCAACTTCCAGAAGGATCGCACGGACGACGAGCAGTTCAACGACGAGAAGACCTACCTAATCAAACAGATCAGGGATCTGAAGAAACCGGCCTCCTAGAAAAGCACGCCCCCCTCCCCCCGCCCTCTACCCTAACTTTTTATCGATAGGAAGATATAGAGAAAAAAAAAATACATTAACAATAATGGTTATTCTATTTAAAAAAAAAATCTTCAAGACGTTATTTGTCTTTTTTTTCCTCTTTGTTTGTTCATTAAAAAACGTGTGCAAAGAATAGTTCTCAATCACTGATCTGTTTTTTTTTTTTTTTTCATCTGTAGCGTGTAGCGCCACAACTCATGCCGTTGGAGGCAGGTGATTCGCTCTGCTGGGAGAACCAATGGTTAAAAAGCTTCAGCCAAAACAGTCCAGTGACTGATGGAGGAAAATAGCTGTGACCATTTTTGTAGTTTTATCTCAGTTGCCATTTGTAGGCGTGTGCTCTCTCTGCTGCAGCTGTAGTGTGCTAGATCTTAAAAGCTCTAAATGTTAGGTAAGATGTTGCAACAATACTAATTATTTTTATACACGTCTTTAGTGTGAAATGCATTCTCACTTGTTGGTCTCTCGTAAGCAAACTAAGGTGTTTAGCCAGATAGCAAATATGACGTTATTGCTGAGATGGTTTCAGGAGCCCCTTGCTGCCCTTTCTCTCTGGCTGCAATGAAGAAACGACCCTCTGTAGCATCAGTGACATGCCAACATAGTAAAAATGAAGTTGAGCATCCACACCTGCCGTTCCAGTTAATTCCATAAGCTGTAGTATTAGAGAAGTTTTGAAAGGACTCGACTAGAAGCTTTTTTTTTTTTTTAAAAGGATGTTCACATGGGCCTGCTGTCAATGCAGCAACCTTCAATAATTTTGATCATTGGTTCTCTTTGCTGGTGGCTGATAGCACTTTCTGTGTGACAAAAAATAATATGATTTTAAACTTTTTTTTTTTGTTGATCTTAAGCTGATTACTGTTGTCACAGGGCTTGATGGTTATGTGTTGTTGTTTTTTTTGTTTTTTTGTTTTTTCATACGTATATGGTTTGTACATCTGAAGTGAGTGCCATTGTGAGTGAGATGGAGCTGGAAGATGGCTGTCTGTGTTTTTGTTTCATTGCTCGTCTTCCTGTACTGTAACGAATTCTTTGGTGTTTTGTCCTGATTTGGATCTGAGGTTGGTATTAGAGTGGAAAACGGGAGAGAATATTCAGAGGTGCCTTTTTGGTTTGGTGTTGATTTCCCTTCTTTTTTTTCTCTCATTTCTTTTTTTGTATTTTTCAATATCTTACTAGGGGGAGCTTAATTATTATGTTGATGAAAATATGCTCTGGATAGAACATATTTGTTGCGATTACGCGGTGAACCTTTTAACTCACTATATTTGAGTTACGCTGTCAGAGAAACGTTTTACTTTACGAACTCGTGCAGTCGCGCGTGGACCATGGTTTGAGTTTGCCTACGTGTTAGTCGCCAAAGCAGCGCGCGAACTGTGTCGGCTCCAAACTCATACCGCAAGAACGAGGCCAAAGCTCAGACAGGACGTCTTGGGTAGAGTTAATCCAGTAACAGGATTAGATGGTGAAATCCAGCTGTGAAAAATACTTAGTAAAACATGTAGTTGAGGACCAGAAAATGTGGAAGTTCAGTGACTATAATAACGAACCGCTACCTTTAAGATCATGACATAGAAATGAATTAACAGGTCCCGAGTTTGCCAAAATTACTACTACTACATTTCAATAAGCCATATTGACCTAAATCCCCAGTCAAGAATTTTTTTTGACCATTTATATTTCATGCACGAGATTTGAGCACGGGTTTGAGCAGACATGGTCAATTTTTGAAATGTCTCTTTTACTTAACGGACACGTTTACAGCCTCGAAAATAAATTTCAAACTCGTGTTTAGCCGTCACATGCCCCCAGTCACTTCTCAAATCCAATTGATCAAAATAGAAACAAAGCCAGTGGTGGAACAACAGTATTCCCACAGTGATTAGACTGATCGGTGGATATACCTACAGATATAACTGGGTATTCTCAGTCTAACCTCCAACTGCACCACTGCTTAACAGTGAGATGTTTATATATAATAAATGTTCAATTCAAATAATGTAAGAAAAAAGAGCTGTCTTATTATAATTACCAAAATCTTTGCAACAAGTGATTAAACATGACGGAAAACAACTGGAAAACAGTTCTTCGTGTCCTAATGCCTTTTGTCTTTTTGGTTAAAAAACCCCCCCCCAAAAAACAGGCTATTTTAGATGGCATAAACTGTGACATATTACGCCAAATTGAACAACGCTTCAAAAAAAAAAAAAGACGTAAAAAAAAAAAAAAAAAAAAATAGACTATCCAGATTTCAGCTTTACATCAGATGTAGCCTATCACCTCAGACAAATTCAACTTTTCTTTAGGGGTTTTTTTTGTCTGTTTTTCATGCCAGAAAAAAAAATTGGTCCGAGCAAAACTGTGTATTATTTAACCATTGTCCTCGAAGCAGTCCTAATTTGAAAAACCTATTTTCCACATTGACGCTATTGGACCACGTTCACAACAATTAAAGGATGGAAATGCACCGGGCGAGTCTGTGCTTATTTGTCGTGTCGTCTGTTGTATTTCATATTTAAAGCTGGGTTAACAGAGTATCTTCACCATACACAAACTACATTTGTTGAGTTATGTGCTGAAACCAGAACAAAACTAGCCTCTGTCTGACTGGCTTAGTGTAAGGGGGGGTTGGTTGTAAACTGGCATCCACCATCAGGCCATGTACACGTATTTATATCATGCCGTTAAACTACTGACTTGCATGGGTGATGACTGATTGATATGCAGGATGGTTTCAAAACCGGTTTGATTCAAATGAAGAGAGACAACTTCATGTCAGGTGACATTTGGCTCATGACCAGTGATGTAGTGGTCAATAAAAAGGGTAACTATGACCTCTAGTGGACAATCATAACACAACACACCACCAATATGGACAAAAGTCTATTATATTTTCAGAAAAGCATTAATATAATTTAAAATATACCGTATCCTCATACAACTTACATCAGTTTGATATAATTAACTACAATGTGCACATTACACTAATGTCTCCAAATGAATGGTAGTGGTAATGATTTACTGATGTTAAAAAGCTACATGTACAGTAGCACCTTCTCCCATCTCTAAATGAAAAGTGTCTCAGCATGGCTTAGTAGTGATGAGTTCACGTGTGCCTGCGGGTTTGAAGTTGCTAGTTCAATTCTCCAGCCCCAGTACCTGGAGCATTACATTACATTACATTACATTACATTACATTACCGTCATTTAGCAGACGCTTTTATCCAAAGCGACTTACAATAAGTGCATTCAACATAGGAGCACATTAATAACCCTTGGCTGCAAATCAACTGAGATGTCCCCAAGTTACACATTAACCTGGAGTTCTGTGGAAGTGTTGATTGTAACGTGCAATTGCATGTCAAAATTTCAAGGCCAGGCGTTTGATGCAATGTTAAATTTTAGTCAAACACCAAAGCCCATTAAAACAGTACCTTTGTAATATCTTTGTAATTCCTCATAAAATCCTACAGGTTGAAAGACAGCTAAATATCCCTCATATTCACACAGCAATGGCCTCCCAAGTGAATGTGTAGGGAGCTAGAATACTAGGCAGCATCTTCAACTCTTACTCTTACATGTATTCCCTCATTCATAGCTTACATACATACACACACATCCACACAATATCAAACATCTCACCATTGAAATAGAAAATATAGCAACATAAACAACTCTCCATATTATAGGATATATTATAGCTCTTGAATATAAGACTCATTCCTGCATTTGTTTCTTACAGCTTTTAAAATTGTCCAACATCCATTTTGTCCATTTGGTCTGTATGCATTCATTACTTCTTCATCCATCCATCTATCCATCACTTTCTTCCTTCATTCATTCCCTCTCTTCTTAGTGGTTTCAGGTGAGATCAGTCCGTTGCATGCTGTCCCTCTTGTCCTCGTCTTTCAGTGTCACCAAAAACGTCTCAGCCATTGGACTAGTGAAAGACAGGAAGAAAGCATAGCTTGGTGGAATGAAGCATCCTAAGGTTTTTAGCTCAAATATTGCATCCATCACTCAACATAGTGTATGCTAAAGTGTTAGCATGGAGTCTACTATCACTCAACATAGTGTATGCTAAAGTGTTAGCATGGAGCCTACTATCACTCAACATAGTGTATGCTAAAGTGTTAGCATGGAGCCAACAATCCACCGGGGACACATGGATGATTTTGGTGTTTTCTCATGACTTAATGTCTGTTGAGCAATATTTAGGCAGCCGTAAAATATAAGGTCTATCGTACGAAGAGATAAAAATGTGACCCACCCCACCTTTGTATATCCATCCGTGGTTGATGTTCAGCAGACAGGCGGTGAGTCCTGGGCTCTGTTCGTACAGGGCCTTTTATTGCACTGGTTCCCCTGGTCCTCCTGCCTGCCATGCTTCCCAACACAACCATCTGGGAGCAAACACAGATCTCTGTTAGAAGACAATTCATTCATTTTGAACATTTTGAACAGCTCCCATCTCTCATTTCAAAAGAGAGATTGATTTTTTTTTTCATAGTTTGTGTTTCTGAAGTTATCAGACCACTAGTGGTTGACTGAAGCACCTAAAATCAGTCTGACTGTAGACTGTATTTTTTATTTTCTTTCCAGAAGTGGAAGAATTAGAGAAGATTAGAGTGTGTGTACCTATGCTAAACAGGTAATAGGTGTTAAAAAAAGTGTTCTGCAGAGTCCTTGCAGCTGCACAAAATCAAGAATTTGCCATTTCAAGAATGGCAAATAAATGTGTTAGAGCCATTTGTGATTAGAAAAGAAAAGTTATTGATTGTAAATTGATTGTAAATAGTGTAAAACACTGCTCCCTAGTAGTTTGGAGACTACCTGTCAGCCTAGGGCGGGGTGCATAGAGCAGGCCTTATTGGCATCAGGTGTGTCAGCTTACTGAAACGGGTTTACTTTGAATCGCCTTGTGATTGTTTAGTAGAATTACTTTGATTGTAGGGAAAGACTTTACTCCATGTTGCTTAGTTTGTTTGCATTACGTCCACACTCACTCTCCACCATTCATGCCTTTGGATTTGCTCAGCAACAACAAGCAGCAAAACCGTGAGTATCAGGACATCAAATATAATTGCTTTAAAGAAAAGAAGCGCATGTGACTTTACTATTGCACTGCATTGGTTGACAGTAGTTTGCCTGAGGCCCAGAACAACAAAACATTTTATACAAGCGACAGGTAAATTAGCTGTAAATTAGAGTGACTGGAATAACTGGAAGATACAATGACGAGACGGAGAACTCACTGGCGAGGTAGGAAGAAGACACAGAGCCAACCGGAGGGCACTTCTGCCACTGTGAACACAGAAAAACAAGCCAGTGAAATCTGAGACCGTGTCAGGTTCAACCCCATACCTCTCCACGTAGAATTATAGGAGATCCCATAACGCGGTAGAGAAATGATCCCACATCCTCCCAACACACATACTGAAGCCCTGATATATGTATGTGGCCTTGATTTGTGCATATATGTGTAGGTGTGTATGAATGTATGTAGGTTTGGAAGTGTGTAGGACCCTGACAATAGTTGTTGAGGGAGGGGACACTTGCCCCACCCACATTCTGCCAGCTGGTTGAGGGATTCGAACCAGTCAAACTAGCTTATTCTATTGAGCAGGAAGGCGCAGTATATTCTACAGATGTAATCAAACAATAAAAATATCCAGTTTGCTGACGTATCCACTTCCTTGGTTCATTTTGGGCTATATACTGCCTTAATGCAAAAAAGGTATTCAACATTTCTCACTGCTGTTATGAGAGTTGGCCAGTAGGGGGTGCTCATGTTTAGGCGCGGCTCCAGAACAGACGAGCACCTGCCTAGTCTGTTCTGGAGGCGCGGCTCCAGAAGAGCCTCAGGTTGGACTGGCTTGCTGTAAGACTTCAGGATGAGTCTGCGATAAAGTCTTCAGCTAAATGTTAAGACATGACTGAGCATATTTTATAACATTTAGGAGACAGTTTGTATTTTGCTCTTAAGTTTCAATTTGTCACTTCCTGCGTGGGGACGATTTCCCACTTCTCTAGCCAACTGCCACCCAAAATAAGAGCCAGGTAGAAAAATATTTTTTTAGTAAATGTCTCTGGTTTCTTTCTAGTTGTTTTTCTGTTTATCCATCCATCCTTTCCTCCACCCAGGTACTCACTATGAACTTGCTGACTCCCTTCAGGCTACTGAATCTCAGGTAGGAAATGTCTCCCTTGTCCTTGCCGCTGTCCTGGTCGGTGGTGTAGATGTGTGTGACGCCGGCTCCTCTGATCAGAGGAACGCACTCATCACATGGACATTTAGTCACGAACAGCATGGTGGACTCCTCCGATCTGATGTCTCGATTCCTGAAACCACCAGGAAGAACTCTGTGAAACACTCTTTTAAGATGTGTGTGTGCTTAAGGAATGGCAAAAGAATGTGTGTGTGTTCTGACCTGAAGGTGAGTGCATTCTGCTCTGCATGGATGATGTATCTGTATTTGCGTCTCTGTCGGTCCTGCTGCTTGTTGTCCATCTGCGGATACTCAGCGTACTGTGAGCCTGCCGGGTAGGCGTTGTACCCGCAACCCACCAGGTACAAACGCCCCGTACCATCACAACCAGCCTGGGACAGCAGAACAGAACGCTGCATCAATAGTGTGTTAAAGGAATAAACCAAGTCTTTTGGTGTCCCGTTGGTCAGTTTAGGAATTAAACTATGAGAATATAGGCACCAAAATCATACACATGTCCCCGGTTGGTCATTGGCTCCAGTGCTTCATGCAAACATTTTACTTCCTTGTTGCTGTGAAGCACTTTTTTTTTTTTTTTTTTAAAGTGCTATATACATTTTAATATATTAAACCATAAGTACATTTATTTGATTCATTTCATTTGGAGTAGAAAAAAAATATGCATGCATGGTTTCTGCAAAAAATTGAACTGAAGCTACTAGACGGAAATAGTATAATCTTGTACTACACAGTCAAATCACAGAGAGCTCACCGACTGCCTCTCGGCCCAGATAACAGCGCCCACGCCCACCTTTGGGTCCTCTGGAATGAAAATGACAGACAATACGTTAGCACAACTTCAAAAGAATGCTCTTTAAAATAATTTTGACCTTTCAGACTAGAAGATACAGGAATGCATCTCTACACACCATCCAGTGAGACTGGAAGAGTCAGACAGCTTTTCTATGGCTTGACAGAAACCTTCACAGGCACCAGCAGAGGCCAAAGGTCGATCCTCTATTTGCACCTCATTTTACTCTTGCCTTATCTGGAAAAACTCTACCTTTTTCCCGTGGCACAGGAATATTCGTACCAGCTATTGTCAGGACATTATGGCTTTCACCCTTGCACTCCATGTTTGTTGCTTGTTTGTTGGACCCTGGAGGTGCCCTTGAGCAAGGCCCTTAAAACCCAACTGCTCTAGTCGAGCCATGCAGTGGTCAAGCGTAGAAGAAGGTTGTACTAATCAGCTCCCAGTGGCCAACAGTAGAAAACTGTGGTTGTACTGGGTAGCTCCCAGGAGTGTATGTACAGCAGGGTGGTTCTTAAAAGTCTCCCTGGATAAATAAAGGTTAAAAGCATGGGGATATTGGTGACTGGGATAAGAAGAGGCGTGAGACCAGCTTATGCTCAATATGCTGAGAACCAGGATATGAGTTTGTGTCGACAATGCAAATGTAAGAACCAACCGGACCTGTTCGGTGGGCCAGCAGTCTGGCTTGGATGATGCAGTGGCGAGCCACTTCTTGGGACACTCCCTGGTCATGAGAAGACCTCGAAGTCTCGGCGAGTGACGGCTGGGATGGGTCACAGGTCGATGACTGCTCTCTGGGAGACAGAAATGACAAAACCTGTAGCAAGTACAAAACACCATATATTTTTGCTGGAAGACTTTTGTTTAGATTTTCTGGTCTTTGAGGCGTGGATTTGAATCCCACTTCTCATTTAGTTGCCGGTTTCCCTGTCGAGCAACTAGAGAGGAGAAGTGTCCATAATGAAGGACTGGTAGTTCCTCCTGTCAGCCAGAAACTCAGCACAATGGTTACAAGAACTAAGGAACAAAGGTGGTCAGTAGTAGCCCAAAGGTTAAAGAGGTGAAGAGCAAGTAAAGCTCTTCCTCCCCTCAGCATGTATTGCCTAGATGCCATTGAGCAAGGCACTTAACTGGTCTAGTGGAGCTGCTCAGTGACTAAGAGTAGAAGCTGTGGTTGTACTGAGCAGCTCCCTGGTGTTGATGTACAGTCATGCTTGAAGGTTTGTGAACCCCTTGTAGAAATTGAGTTTTTAATGTGCAATCCTTTTAACAAAATTACCCCTTTCTTAACTGAAATAAAATATCTATAATTACCAATGTCATATGTTTTTAGAGGAAACTGTGCATGTAGCAAAATAAAAATAGTTTTTTTTCTCAACATCATTAAGGGAACCATGTATTCTGAGGGAAACCAGTGAATTCATGAACAGAACAGAAAGTCAGGCCATCAGTCTGAGAGCTAAAGATGGACTGAAAGTGGTTGCTCAACAAGACAATGATCCTCAGCAGTCAAGAAAATCTACCAGAGAATGGCTCAAGAAGAAGAAGTTTAGTGTTTTGGATTGGCCAAGTCAAAGTCCTGACCTAAATCCAACTGAGATGCTGTCAGGACCTGAATCAACTGTTCATGTGAGACCTCAAACCTCACTGAGTTGGTCGAGTTCTGTAAGGAGACTTTCAAACATGAATGGTAACGCAGAGTGTTTCTAACCTGTAGAAGCCATGGTGTAGTTGTGGCAGCCCAGCAGCCAATGCAGCCAGAACCTCAACCAGCTCCCTCATGTTGTGTCTCAGGCTGGAGAAGTAGGGCTCCATGCAGAAGTTCTCCAGGCCCATGTGGGTCAAAACCTCGCGGTGCTGCTGTTCAGTTCCAACCAGGAACTCTCTGGAGAATGCCTCCAGGTGTTTCCTCCGCTGTCTGGAGAACAGGAAGCATCTAGCTCAAAAGCGGTACAATTTCTAATCAATCTAAAACAATCTAAATTCTGGTCCAAAGCCTTTGCAATATATATATATATATATATATATATATATATATTGGTGACTGGTCTATTTCCCAAGACCTTTGTCCATTTCTTCTTGTTTTCCTTCAAAATTGGTGCCATTTTGGGAAGCAAGATAATTCTAAATTTTTCACCAATCTTTCACCACTTGTTGAAGCTTAACGCAGAGATGCTGCCTTCAAGTGCTGTCTGAAATATTGTAATTACAAGTTGAGCGCACATGAACAACCAAACAAATTGAGCTGAGAAGGTTTGCATTTTCTATTATACCAGAAATGACAAGTGATAATTAGGGGGTGTGTCTTGTGGGGAAAGAGCATGGAAGCGGTGTCAACGATTGATGGTATTAAATAACCAATGACATTTAGCAAACAAAAAATTGGCTACCAGGAGGAACTGCAACAATATCAGCAGAACCATTATATTTTATTCTTCATTCTGCTGCTGCAACAGACAGTTAGTAAGAGAGAGTACCTGGTGAAGAGTTCATCTGTGTCCAGCTCCGGTTCATCACCGGTCACTCTCTCCATGAAATCACTCCCCCTGGAGGTCTCGTCTATGAACTGCGCCAGGCCAGGCGCCAGTGGCTGCAGCAGCACACCGATGTGAGGACGGCTGTTGGACTTCAGTGTCTGTGTTGCCACGGCGTCCAGTGCGGCCTCCTGGGCAATGCAGCCAGTTGGATTGTGGGAAGGGTAGTGTGAATGGTTTGCAGAGGCTGACCGCAGCATGCTGACCTCGGGGTCCCCAGGCCAGAAGGAGATCTGACTGACTCCAGCTGGAAAAGACAACCAAAGCAAAGACACTTCATGTGAGACACAAAATTCCCCAGTATGGCAGCAGCTGGGAAATAGTACCATGACAGGGTGCACAGTCTCTCTTTTATATTCACTGTGGCACTGAAGGTTTATTATAGGGCATCACAATGGACTTTGGGTGGGAAAAGGCAGCAAGGAGGCCTTGAGTTAAAGTGAAACCATGCACATCAAGAAGCAATGCTAGTGTTAAGGGGAAGAAAATATTTATATAATGACCAAGAGGATATTCCAACAACATCAAAAAAGTCTGTTATATGTTTAGGAAGATGGTATGATGTGAATCATACAGACAAAGAGACGATTGTGGGGGTTTAGAGCACATAGAAAGCCGGTAAGTTGTTATTTCTAGAGTTTGGGATGATGCCTTATCATTATGTGACAGCTGAAGGCATGAGATAGCGAAGGCAGAGTCCCTTAGTCCCTCACTGTCTTAGCAGTGTAGGACTGTGTGGGAAGGAGGTTCTTGAGTTTCAAATTCAATGTAAAGTAAGACTTAGAGTTGATGCAGTCACTTAAGAAATGACAGTAAGAAGTCTAGACCCTACAGTAAGCGGTTCAGTAAGCACAATCAGCACTTGACAGGGTCACGGAGACCTTGTCTTGGTGCGAGAAAACCTGCTTTGAACACAGCAACATCATTAGCAAAGAGAAAATCAGTAATGGAGCCAATGCAAGAAGAAGTAAGATGTGCCGAAGTGCTTTCTCAAGCTGAGCAGAGACAAAGGATGAATGAAAATCCTACCGGAGTAAGAAGAAAGAGAATTCGGGGATCATGAAAAAATTATTGTTTTATATAATCTCCCACACAACTACCCTTCTCTGTTCTCTACACTGGCTCCCTCTAGCAGCTTGCATCCAGTTCAAGACCCTGGTGCTAGGGCAGTGAAAGGAACAACTCCTCCTTACATCCAGGCTATGATCATGCCTTACACCCCCGCCCAACCACTTCGCTCTGCTGCCTCGAGGCGACTGGTTGCCCCGTCGCTCAGAGGCCCCTGCGATCGATCTACACGGTCACGGCTCTTCTCTGTCCTGGCCCCACAGTGGTGGAATGAACTTCCCACTGATGTCAGGACAGCAGAGTCGCTGCCCATCTTCCGCCGCAGGCTGAAAACCCACCTCTTCAGGAAACACTATCCTGACCCTTCCTCTTAGCACTAGGCTATTTGTCTTCACTTATTCGCCTGCGCTCTTGTTTATTAGC
>CABFOQ010020359.1:11023-21646 GCA_900660455.1 Gephyroberyx darwinii
TCCTCGAGGTTTGCTTCTAAGAGAATGTCCCAGAGGTGCGCCGTAGGGGTTGACTTTATTCTTTCCACATTAAACCCCCGTAACAAGGCAGCACATGTATGAAATTCTAGGAGACAAGCGTGAAGGAGGCTGAGGTTCTGACTATTGCCAGCTAGCACAAGCTGAAGCAAGTGTGTTTTATTGACCCGTGCTTTTAAAAGGTGAAGGGAGTAGGTTTTTATGACGAATGGGCCGACTTCCCAAGACATTGGAAGAGGCTTTGCAAAGCAAGACGACTGACAGGCATTGTTTTGGCTCTGCGTGAAATCTGAGTCGACCGTCAGAGAAACAAAACGCCTTATTCCAGATTCCAATCAAGAGCTTTACATCAGCGGACTGAACTTAAAAAAGACAGATCATTAACTTTATATTAGAAGCAATAAACGTTCTACTCAAGTACAAAAGTTAGTATATGGATACCAAAGTACGCTGTGTTAGGAGAAGCCCTGCAGGCATTGTAGGTGACCTGTTACTTCCTGCTGTCAGCCAGAATCCTTATCTAAGCCACAAACCTAAATCCAGAAACCCCAAATTAAGAACATGCAGAAATAAATATATACTGTTTATTTAACAAAAACTCAGGTATCCCTGTGTGCAAAAATATATGAACTCTTTCAATCAATAACTTGTGGCACCTCCTTTATCAGCAGTGACTTGGAGTAAATGTCTCCTAGAGCCGCTGATCATTCTCTGGCATCCTGGAGGGATTTCCTGCCACTCCTCCTTACACAACTCAACCAGCTCAGTGAGGTTTCAGGTCCTGCCACTGCATCTCAGTTGGATTTAGGGCGGCACTTTGACGTGGCCAATCCAAAACACTAAACTTCTTCTTCCTGAGCATTTCTTTGGTAGATTTGCTTCAGTGAATCATCGTCTCGTCACTTCCAGCTGTAGCTCTCAGACTGATGGCCTGATGTTTCCTTTAGAGGTCATCCAGAGGAAGAACATCCCAGACCATGACACTCCCACCACCATGCTTGACTGTAGGGATAAACTTATTTTGGTGGTCGGCAGTTTTGGGTTGTTGCCAAATGTTTTTTGTGACCAAAAAGTTAAGCTGTCCAGAGAACAGACTTGCCGAAATCGTCAGGTTTGTCAAACTGATGTTACTTTTAGACAGTAGAGCAGTAATGGAGGCTTGTAGATCCCAGGTTATTCTTGGGCTGTTTTTTTACCAGTTTCAGTACTTTTCTTGTGGCTTTTGGTGGAAGCCAACTTCTAGGCAGAGTCACTGTTGTGTTAAATGCTCTCCATGTGTATAGTATCTGTCTCACAGTGGACTGATGGGATTAGTTGGATTTTATAACCTTCCCTAGACTGATGCACACTCACTACTTGCTCCCCGAGGGCTTCATAGACCATGCCTTACTGTTTTCCTTTCGCCTGCATGAGAAACAACAAGCTGATCGGGTTTTTCACCCGTATTTATGGGAGTGCCACATAAACTCCTCCCCCAAGACCTGGTTTTTAATTGGTTAACTTCATACCCACCTGATTCTACTTACCTGCTTGATTTCACTAAAGAGGAGGTTCATTTATTTTTGCACTCATTCCCTTTAAACTCATTTTCATTTTACCACAAGAAAAATGTCCTATTGTGAAGTATAGATCCTTTGTTTCAGTTTTTTAATTGCACAAGGGGTTCACAAACTCAAGCATGATTGTATATTATGAAGTGTAGTTTTATAGAAGTTTTATGAAGTATAAAGTAGAGAATGTGTAGTATGGCAGTTAGTGATAGTCAGAGGTGGGAAGTAACAAAGTACAAATACTTTGTTACTGTACTTAAGTAGAGTTTTAAGGTATCTGTACTTTACTTGAGTATTTATTTTTCAACTTTTTACTTTTACCCCCTACATTTTAACACAAATATCTGTTCTTTCTGCTCCTTACGTTTTCAAAACTTTAGTTTTAATGCATTTGAGGGGAATTATGGATTATTTTTGCGTCATTGCGCAATCATTACAACAGACGTAACAACAGGAAAACGACGTCAAAGAGGGAGGCGAGAGAGGGAGAGTCGACCGCGGAGAAAAGACGTCTAGTGAATGTGATAGCAGGGAGAACTAGCATAGAAACAGGTAGAGGGTACGAGTACTTTTTACTGTTATACTTTGAGTACATTTCAGAGCCTGTACTTTTTGACTTTTACTTAAGTAAAGACATTGAATCAGTACTTCTACTTTTACCAGTATCTGTACTTCTACTTGAGTAAAGAATGTGTGTACTTTTGCCACCTCTGGCAATAGTCCTAGTAGTCATAATATTGGCTACCTCCTCTCTTGCCCCTTCCCTCTTTCACTGGGCTTCAGTGTGGTTCTTTGGCCCCGCCCACTGAGGTTCAACTCAACCAAAACTTCAATCTACGTGGCCACGGGCCTTGCAGGAACATGCGGTCAGTCATACTGATAGTGGAAATATAGACTCTTTGAATGATGAAAGATTATTGCGCTACATTGTTCCACTTCTTCCAACTTCCAACTCTGGAACTGGCGGCGACACTCCCGAGCCCTTGAGCTTCTAGTTTGGGCTACAGAAGATTATCACTCATTACAGTCACTTCTGCTGTCAAAGTGAGTCATGATGAGGCACCCCAAGGCTGCTCCACCAGACGTGATGCTACAGAGGGATGACTTCAGCATGCTGATTTTATCTGTCAATGCCAAACCTTGGAATGATCCTTTGTAGCTTGATGCACGTTTCCATCATTATATGAATTATGAAGTTGTTCATGTATTCCACGCTATATCACTTCACTAAAGAAGGAAAGCTGCTAGCAACAAGCTCACTAACATCCACTGAAATACAAGAGGCTCAGAAATCTGTTGATGCATGACGAACAGGGAAGTAGTTTATTTAACATACTTTGTCTGTGGTATGACGATGTTTGAGAGACCCTCATCTGATCTGATAATCTGCCTCTTCGTCACATGTGGTACTGCATGCGTGGAATATCTATCTTCCTGTGTCAAGGATGTAATACCATGCAGCAATATTTGAAAAAACAGTGAAAAATCACGGTTTGGACTTCTTTACACGGTTTCTTCCTGACAAATTTAGGGGCTCTGGGTGTAATCTCATATATAATCTTTCAAAATTCAACTTCAAATATCTTGAAGCATAGCGAGGATGATTTCAGTCTGGCCTTAAAGGCAGTTCCTTGCACTACAGGCTTTGTCTGTTTCCATTGACTGGAACAGGAGGAAGCAGTCCAGTTCTGCATCTCCAAGTGTTTCTTCTCAGCAACATTTATAGTTGAACCTCACAGGAGATTGAAGCCTTTGAGGGCTCACACAGGATGTGAGGGCTCTGCTTTGTAAATACTGTTGTGGCTGTAAGTCACTTTAAAGCTGCCAGACCCATCAAAGGTCAGTCGCTTTGCCCAGTGGGAGACGCTTGGATTGAAAAGAGGATTCTAGTAAGACTGGAGTCTCAATGCTGCTATCCTATTATAGTATACTCTACTGTAGAGTATTATACTACACTAGATACTATGCTATGCTATGCTATACTACACTATCTGGTCTACTACTTCATCTGATGCTGAACACTCTTATTTTTTTCTTTCTTGTGTGTTTGCAGCCTAAATGCAACACGTGCAGTACTGCACAACATCAGGCCAACCCCTTACAACCCCTGGGGTAGCTGATGAAAAGGCCTGTCGTAGAGGCCAGTGGTCTTTGATCTCAAGTGGTAGCCCTAGCCCTCGCTAGGTGTGTGTTTTACTGTTTCTTAATTATAGCCAGCCTGGTGTCTGGAACTCTTTACTGCAGGCAGGCAGCCTTGTTGCTAATGCTTATGAAGCAGATACTGCCTCTGGTTTCGAAGGCAGCAGTAGTGTGGGGGTGAAGCAAGGGTGATCTGCACTGGCCTGTGTGGGAGACAGGCTTCATGTCATATGTATGTCAGTGGAAATTCTTGAGAAAACCATGGAAAGAGTTGATAAAGCTGACAGGATGTTTAAGTTCTGAACTCTTTCCTTATTTTTAGCCTCATATGTGGACAATGAACGTGTCTGTCAGGTTCAGAAGGCGTCTCCCAGCCTCTGGCCCAATCAGCTCTCCTGTTGCCTCTGATGCCTCATGGTAACAAAACAGAAGTTAAAGTTTAAAACTAAGACTCATTGCAGAGTTGTGCACCAAACAGCCATGGCAGCTATGACCCAAACTAATGTATAATCTCTATTTCCTTTATCGAGTTGGCAGCTAGATCCCATTAACGTGGCCAGGATGGTTAGGGCCTGTCTGAAAAGTGATGTCCCATGTTTACAATGTCTTCAGGCACTCAGCTGCCCCTTGCAAACCACCAACACACCAATCCCCACAGAAGCACTCTCTCTGTTTTCAGCATTGCTATTTATTCCAGGAGCTCCCTTTGCTGCTATGATCTCAATGTTCACGTCTTTGAGGGCAACACAATGTTGATTCAGTTGTGATATTTCAACCTGAATATTGCAATTGCAAAAAGCATCAAGATGCACGTGGACACATTTGTTTTCTTGCATGATTTCTTTTCCACTACTTCAAAGATTTTGGAGGTGGGGGAGATGGTATCGCTGACGACCTTCTCAGTGTGGCTGAAATGATAGATTTTCTTCTACTCACAGCTTGATTGGTTGGTGGATTCTGCACAGCAGCGGGTGATCCTGTTTGGGAGGCTGTGAAACACATATGGTTTAGAAACTGCGGTAGACAGTTGCACTATTGAGAACAACAAAGATGCTTAAAGGTCTTCAACCTTTAACTCCTGCTTCTCCTTCTAACTCAAACCTGCAGGTCCAGTAAAAGAGCAGAGTGTAGAAATCCTGTTGTCCTTCTGAAATCTTAAAAACATGGATTTTCTTCCTGCCCAGTCTTCAATAATATGTGCTCCACAGAGGCATTCGTTTCTGTTTCTAATGATAGTGTTTGATCCTTGAAACACACCTGGTCTGAAGCCCGGGACGGTACATTTACAAGTACAGATAGTTCATCGTAAACATCTTGAAAGAAGGAAGCAGGCTCAGGAAACTCACATGGATGGTCGGCAGGCTTGTTCTTTTTTCACATGGATGAAACGTACGACAGCACAAACGAGGAGGAATGCGATTGACCTCGAGATGTCAGAAGTGGGTGTATACTGTATCATGGGTAAACTCTCTCTCTCTCTCATTCCCTCCCTCTTCACTTTCTCAGCCCCCATACTCCTCTGATCGCTAACATAACTCTAAGTTAATGTCTTCATGTAAGGGCAGAGCGAGGGTCCTCCTGTCCCAGAACTTGATGGTTCACATAGTCTTCTCCTCGACAGGAAAGGAGGGAAGCATCTCCTTTCTAATGTATTTTGGTCTTCCTGATGAAACAAAAAAAAACAGACTCAGGCCATAAACCCAGACTCTGTTTTCTGTCCAGCTGATGGAGGACCGCGGGGTGATGATCTGTCTCTAACGCTAGATGAGCACCCCTACACGGTGATGGATGAAACTCGAGGTGCTGAAGCCCCAGAAGCCTTTTGGTACATGATGAAATTCACACTTTTAAAGTCAGAAGCACACTTGCATTTGATATTTGGCCACAAGGGAGCTGGACTTTCCTTTTTACATCCGTCTAAGACTCTGTTCACACTGCAGGCCTTCACGCTCAATTCTGAATTGCTGGAAAAATCTGATCTCCGTTCATATTTAGTCTATGGTGTAATCCATATTTGACACCAATATGATCTGACAGCGATGTGGAAACATGTGCACCGTAACAATAACAAGACATCACATCCGTTTTTGCACCCGCACATCTCTTGTTTCTGACACGTCGTGGTTACGGTATGGGTCTTCCAGTGTTGAGGCGTCTGTTTGTCTTTCTTTCCATTGTTGTGTCTCGTTGTCCTCCATGCCGACGTTACCTCAGCCAAGCCGCCGCGCCACCAAATTTAGAATATTTCAGCTTTTAAGTCACATGTCGGGATCCGATTTTGTACCAAATATCCATGTGGGTCAGAATTGAGAAAACATCAGATCTGTGTCACGTGAGGAAAGAAAAATCAGACTTCAGACGCTCTCGGCTGCAGTATGAACGGAGCCTGAGCGCCGTGACGTACCTGGTGTTGCTTCAGCATGACCGCGACACTGTAAGCAGCAGGATGGGCCTCAAAGCCACCGTGAAATACTGGTTCAGCCTCACTCATTTGTTTCCATAAAGCAGGACAGCTGGAACAGAAACCTCCCCCTATCCTGTGTTGCGTTTTTTTTCACTGGCAGCGCTAGACATCCTCACAGACACCACAGACCGACAGACTGATGTCCTGACAGATACAGACAGACAGAGGAAGAACTGACCTAAATACAACGCCGACTGGCTGATTTTAACCTTTACCTCACCAGAGACCCGGTAGAACTTGGCCACGGTCTGAACTGTGTCATGTTGCGTAATCGCTGCTGGCAGGCCGAGCGGGTGAGGCATCGCTGAGCCTGTGGTGTGACTCTCCAATGTAAACACGCTGCAGCTCCCGACGGGTGATGCATCGGTCCGAGCATCCTGTCAGCCGAGCCTATTTGAACTGAAATACTTTTCCCCGATACTTAGCTGTCAATCCAGCCGGGCAGCTCCTCTCCTCCCCAGTCCTCTGCACCTCCCCTCCGGCGAGGTTTACAATGCTGAGATTCATGGAAAGTGACAAAGTGAGCGAATTAGTTAATGTTGCGCTAAGAGCTGCGTGTGTTCAGTGGCCTAAACTTTTGGCCTCTGAGACATAAAGCAGCATTCTGGACACATACAGGTCCTGACATATCTGGAGCTGCTGCGGAAAAAAGCAAAGCAAATATCCCTTTAGATTAGAAAAAGAAAGTGAGCCAGTTCCTCTTTGCAGTGAACTGTAGTCGGGCACAAGAGTTGTATTCACTAATAGTTCTTAATGTTCCTTGTTGACTTAGCCAAGGCTTGCCTTGCTTTGCCTGTTGCAGAGGCCTGACCCCAGAGCTGTTTGGGTATATGGTTTGAGGTACAGGAGGGGAGGCGCACCAGGATCTGCAAAGCCAAGCTATTTCTTCCAAGTTTTGTGCTCAGCAGTGAGGGCTGGTCCAGTGTGTGCACCGCTGGCTGCTTGTATTGATATTTATGTGTTTAAACATTTTTAATCATGACCTATATAAACTTAAGAGGAGCCCACATTTTCTGTTGTCGTTACAGACGGACATTGAGCGCCATTCAGCAGCACAGGGTTTTATTTTGAGGCAAGTGTAGACTCCTTACCGCCTTCTCAAAGCAGTCGGTAAATGTTTGCTCTGTTTGGAGGAGCAGCACAAAAAGACATGATGGATCCAGATTAAATTCTCATGTTGTGTCTCAGATTGAAAGGAAATAGTTTGCGCACCCTGTTTGACCCCCAGCACCCCCCCCGCCCTCCTCCTCCTCCTCCACTTTCCTGACTGGTTGAAGTCAGAATCCCATTACCGTCTGTGAACTTTTGGAAAAGCCTCTCTTACACGTTGTACTTTTCAGTGAACTTTATGACATTTCAAAGTTTTATGTGGAGACGAGCGTGTACTCTGCTGCTGTGAACGTGTTTCTGTCGTAACTGAAATAAATCTGAGGCTGAATTTTAAACAAGGAAGGAAGGAAGTGAAAGGTAGTGAGAATATGGATGAGGGCGCCTCTGAAATATGGAGTTATTGTTTCGCATCCTCAAAAATACAGTTTCTACTTTTCCTCCAAGGGATGGGAGACTTTCAGGCCTCTCCCCCCCCTCTCTCTACAAATCGTAAGAAATTAACTTAAGCATTTTTTTCCTCTTAAAGTTCCTTTAAAGGCTGGGGATGAAAATGGCAGGTAATGATGACGAAGGTTTGCACACATTTTTGAAAGCAAACACACCTTTGAACAACACAGAGGGTGAAAGGTGGCAGTGTCCTGGCTGAATCCAGGCCTTTTTTCAACGTTGCAGTACCTTGACTTTTTTTTTTCTCTTCTTTTTTTTTCACGAAAGCACGTTCATACCAACCTCCTTAAGAAGTTTAGACTGAAAGGGACTGTTTTTGAAAAACTGGAGCCCTTCAGCTGAATCCCATATGTTTTTTTTGGCAGAAGAGTGCTGTCTGCTTGGCCGGGGCTGATGTTGGGGATATTAAACTGATGGAACACAGGACTCTTGATCCCTTTTTTGAGGGTTGTGTTTAGGTACCAAGCGGCCCGGGCCTCTGTCAGACACCTGCCATTGTCTGTTCTGCCGTTGGGTAACACTAAAAACTGGGTGGCAAGAAAGAGCCGCCCCCGAAACCCTTCCTGGACCTGACCTCGAGATCCAGGTGCTTCTCAATGTCTCAGTGATGTGGAATTGAAAAGTTTCTAAAATCATCACAGGAAGTCAAATCTACCGTCTCCAGGGAATTAGATGAGATGGGCTTACTGATGCCCATAGAATAGATCAGTTGAGAAAATTCAATTGATTTGAAATGACTCGACTGTGCTTGGGAAGAGATTTCTGCCTGATAATGTTCAAGTAGTTTGGCTGAGGGTTAGCTGACCTCCCTACCATAGCCGCTGCTACTCAGGAGAGACCCTCCAAATACTCCATTTAACTTGAAACTTTAGGGACTGAAGACTGAAGAGACTGATTTGAGATTATCGTGAAGATCCCTCAGCTTTAGTGAAGCTGCTAAGACTAAGAGATTCTAGCATGACGAGGGAAAATAAAGCATAAGCATAAATACATTTACACACAACCAAGTCTCAACTCAACTCTTATCATCCCCCACACAGTCTCCAACACATCCCAGTACTGAGCTTGAAGTGTCTACAGCCTGATGGAGGGTGATGCTGAAAACTTTCATCATCGCGATCGAAAAAGTAACATTGATTGGTTTGGTTTGAAGGACTTCATCACCCAGAAATCATGTACATGAAGACAGTAAACTGCACTTCCTCTTAGTGGCTGCTAGGGTGGAGATGCTGAAACTTTGCAGCAGGTTCAACCATCAGTGGTGAGTCCAGCTTCCTGTGGGCGGAGCCTCACTGCTGCTGGTTAGGAGTTTGTTTTTTGCTCTCAAGTTACGATTCGTCACTTCCTGTGAGCAGGAAGGTTTACGTCTCCTGCTGTGTGTGACGGTACAGTCCTGCTTTCTGCAGTGTTCATTGTTAGCTATCACATAGACTAGCATTCATTTTGAGACAAAGATCCATTTGGAGCATATTGGCGACAAAGGCTGCCCTTCACCTACGACTGAACAGCAACTGAGCAGCAACTGAGCAGCAACTGAGCAATAACTATAGAGAGATTCCAGATTGCACTTTGACTGATGCTGTTTTAAGTCGGTGTAGATGGCCAATGTTGCGATAATATCTTCAAATGGTCTTCAGACTCGCCCAGAGGCCCTGTGTGTTGTTCAGGCAATCGGTCTAGCAATACCAGGCTGGTTGCTGAAAGAAGTGAAGGATGTGTTTGTTTTGTGACATCTGTGAAGACAATTTTAACAAACTCCCCAACATACCAGGATCCTGTTGAACTGAAGCGTTGTCCTCCTAAAGCCTAGAAAAAGGGATGATGGTCATTAATACCAAATAATGAAGGCGGGGTCACTTTCTCCAGTCGCTGTGACTTTGGTGATCACCCCCCAGATGTAATGAGATATGGACTCAGCTGGACGCCAAGACGCTGATTCCTCCAAATGTACGCTTGATTTCATTTGTTCCTGAGGGCCCCGGTACTGTTTGCCAAAAAAACATCAAATCCAATACAACAGCTAAAAAAAGAAAGAGCGAGGCAGCACATCCAACATCGGGGGAAAGAATGACTGGATACAATACTCACATTTCATTTATTTATTGGGGCGCACTACAAAACACAATGTGCTGCAGCAAGAGAAGAAGCCCTCCCAGTGCTGTGGTGTGGTGTGGCCCCGTGGCTTCAGTCATTCTTTCCCCAATGTTGGATGTGCTGCCTCGCTCTTGTTTTTAGTCGTTGTATTCCCAGTCTTATGTTTCAAGCCCCATGACCCAAAGGTGCCATCTTGGTGATCGATTCTCCCAAGAAAGGTTTTCATCATCCCTGTGAGCTTTATTTAAAACCATCTGGATGACAGAGCTCAGAGGACAAACTCACAAACGTCCGCTGTAAGAGTTGGAGGTGAGTTGAGGGTGCATGAGGCGGGATAGCATCCCTGTTGTTGGCTCAAAGTATTGATTAAGTACACAGACTGATCGAAATCTGAGCGACAACCAAGATATACCTGCCCAGTATCTGTTCTTCTGCAGTTTGGATTGACTGACTGATTGTTTGACAGACGTCAGGGATCATCAGTAGCAGGGTAGCACACATCTTAACACAGAGTCAGAGCAAACCGGCCCAGAATAGCGAAAGCTGAATGCATGGCTGGAAATGCATCTGTAAGCTGTTTCCTCCATGTATGTTTGAGAGTATTAATCTGAGAGAACAACAAGAAGGGGAATGTCTTTTTCTGCAATTTTGCTACTTTAAGAAAGGATGACAAATTAATTTCAGGACAGTTGCATCCAGTCGCCTACATATCCATTCAAACTGGTGAGAGCTCAGCACTTCTTTTATTACTGCAGAGAGAGAGAGAGAGAGAGAGAGGGAGAGAGAGAGAGAGAGAGAGAG
>CABFOQ010020359.1:29586-40133 GCA_900660455.1 Gephyroberyx darwinii
ATTATTATGATTTCGACCCGTTTAGAGGGACATTTCTATACATTTCTATTACAGTTCTATTACATTTCTATTACATTTTAATTACAGTTCTATACATTTCTATTACATTTCTATTACATTTCTATTACATTTCTATTGCATTTCTATTACAGTTTTATTACATTTTTATTACATTTCTATTACATTTTAATTACAGTTCTATACAGTTCTATTACAGTTCTATTACATTTCTTTTACATTTTTATTGCATTTCTATTACATTTTAATTACAGTTCTATACATTTTTATTACATTTCTATTACATTTCTATTGCATTTCTATTACATTTTGACAAGTTATTACATTTTCTGGCAGTTATGACATCATCAGCTGCTACGAGGCCTTTTTCTACGGGGGCTTTTCCTTATTTCATGGACTGGGAACATCCTACACACCAGTTTTCATGACTGTATCTGACCTTGCTCTCACATAAAACCTCAAGAGTCTTCTTAGATCCACCAGTGATGCATTTGCTCCTACATGCCTCCAGTATTGATAATACTGTATACTCCTTTTTACTGTACTGTACATTGATGGCATGCAGACTTAGATATTTTTACCCTTTAATGTCAGTGATATGAATGGATGCTGTTAAGTTAGATCATAAGCTGGAGTGCCAGGCTTCCTAAGTCAACATGCACAGTGAATGGGCTTCTCAGGAAGAGAGAGAGAGAGGGAGAGAGACAGACAGAGAGAGAGGGATGGGGGGGGGGCGATGTGAGTGTTACTGCTTCCCATTACAATCCCCCTGAACTCAGGACTCAGGAGAGTGCATGGCCAAGGTGCTGTTTTTGGATCAGCACCTTTTATTTCCTGTGGAGGCCTGAGAAGCAGAGTGTCAGCAGCAGATGGATAAAGGAACGGCTCTGAGCGAACTGACAAAACTGCATTTGACTTCCCAATGATGCCGAACAGCAGTTTCTCAGTTCAGCAGTGACCAAAACGCCACAGTACATGTGCATATAGTGGCATTTTACTCCTTTTCAGTTGATGGTGAGGGGAAACTCTCAGCTTGTGTCGAGGTTGCCTAGCTCCTCCTGCACAACAAACCGTCACCTCACTGTTCATGCAACGAGAGTCTGTGTAAATAATTGTTACCTTTTCGCTTCATTTCTCAGTTTTACACTTGGGTTTGTAGAAACAGGCGATCCTGCTGACTCCTGCAGCCGTGAACATTTTTTATTTTCCTAATAAACACGTTTCTGTGATATTAGAGCCAAAGGAAAGCAAATACGAGCCTTGGGATTGCACACAGAAAAGCGTTAATAATCGTCCGGGACATTGTTTCTTTACAGAGCTTCACAAGATCAACATTTTGTTTCATGGAAGAGAATTTATCTTAAATGACCGCGGTCAAAAAAGGCTTGAAAAATTGAGATTTTAGATTTTAGATTTTATATCAGACTTGCCAGCTATCCATCGCCCTTGACTGTTTTCTCAATAACTGTTTAAAAGCACCAGTAATCACTCATATGTCGCTTTCTTCACGGTTATAATAACTGTGATTAGAGCTTGTGACATTTTTTGAACGCCCTTGCAGCACGAATACCTGCCGGTTCTCCCAAAAGGCTCAGAGGAGCACTCACACAAGAGCAGAGATGTTTACTCTGAGCTAAACTGACTCTGGGACAAACAAATGGAAAACGTGCCTGGAATCACAAAGTGTTGCGAGTGATCCTGTGGCGATAACACAACTCCAAATTGCCATGTCCGTCCGGTCCGTGTCACTGCTTCTACCCTTACATCTCCAGGGTCAGAGGTGATCATGTATACATTTGCAAAGTCAAGGCGTGGAGGAAGGCAGCCTACAGCACGGCCGGGTACTCTGTTGTACCTGCTTTAACACTATACTAACTGCAAAAAGGCTGAGGGGGCAGATTGTAGGTAGGTAGGCTGGTAGGTACATAGGTAGGTGGGTATGTAGGTATGTGTGTAGGTAGGTACTTGATCCTGGAGGGACATTCAATTGTTGTAGCAGCAATAAACTTAATAACGCTAAATTTAAAGGTGCTAGGTGCTAGCATCCTAACTTCATTTATTACCACGTTCATTCTGAGATATTAGTACAATTACCGTAAACAAACGAGACCATCTTTGAGAAGATTGGCACTGCATTATACGTGATCAGATTTGGAGGGATGCTTTACGGCACAAAACAGGAAGAGGGCGCTGTTCTTCCAGCGCTAACGGAGCTAAAGCTAAAGAGTTTCTGGCAAAGGAAGGAAGATGGAGAAATCACTTCCAACATGTTGATCCTCTTCAGGAAAGACAAAGACGCCAGGGAGGGTGAGGGGGGACAGGAAGCAACAGGGGCTTATGGGAAATGTAGTCTTAATGTGGAGAAACACTAGTAACAACACCACTGGTGAGATAGAGGCTGCCAGTTATCACAATTATATATTGGTAAAAACACAGCAAGTAGCACCTTTAAATCCCCAGGAGGTCAGGTCATGATCGAGTTGTGAAAGCGTAAATAACATGGGTTAGATAAAACCCTGTACCAACACACACACACACACACACACATACAATCAATCACACTGATAGATGGGAGTGTGCGATACTGGGGTAACGAGAATTACAGCAAGGGCAAACCTCTGGACTCCCCACTGTGCCCTCCAGATTAGATCTCCGGTCATCCCCGTCCGCCGCCCACGTGAAAGATTCACCTGGATATTAGGTTCTGTTTTCACATGATAGCGAAAATAGAGTGAAAAACGAGTTAAAGGCCCCTGTCTGAGGAGGTGTCGATGACTTTCACGAACCGCTATCTGGTGGGGCTTAGGAAAACAAGCCACTCTGCCAGGTAGGGCTTGTATTTCCACACTGAAGAGCTGAGAGACAGAGAGAGAGAGAGATAGAGAGGGAGATAGAGAGAGAGAAAGGAGATCCTAACACTAAAGGAAAATGGTGATTTATATTTGTCACACAGATGTGTTAAGCAGAGTGGGGGCTGGCTGCACGGGGAGGAATTTGGTGAGCTGGCAGGAATGAAAAACATTCAGAGGAGGAAGAGAAAAGAAGCAGGAGCTGGAGAATAGTCTTTAGTGTGGAGAAGGCGAGCCACCAGGGGAAGAGAGCGAGTGAATCGGAGACGAAGCCTCCATGTAATTGGCAGCGAGACAAGTTTGAATGGGACGTTCTCGGCGGTGCCAAGCGCTAACGCTGTTTCTATCAAGCTAATCACTGTCACTCTGGAAACTCACAAGTGCAGCTGAAGCAGTGGAGGCTGATCTCTGAATGGATGCAGAGCCCTCCTTGTTTTGCCCGTTAGATGTTTTGTGTCATGGTCTAGTCTGGTCTGGGGGCAGCTTGTGAAATTACACAGAATGCATTTCACCATCCCAATGCAACGGTTGGGAAATTGATTTTGAGGTTGGGTCCGGTAAACGCTTTATATATTGGATTTAGAGCCCTCTCGTGAATCGGGGCAGGGAGAGAAAATGACTCTCCGCTCCTTTAACAACTACCATCAAGCTGCCCTTTAGCAAGGCACTTAACACCCCCCCACCCCCCTGTAACGGTATGTATGTGAAGTAGGGCATGCCTGCTCAGCAAACCTTCCCTGGATGAAAAGCTTTTGCATCTGCTCGCTTTTCTCTGTTGACTGCTCGGCCATTTCCCACTTTGAACACATCCACTGTGTTGTGACAAAGATCAAGGAAATAACTTCTTGCCACCGGCCACAAGAATCCTTTGATTTCCAGAATAAAAAGCTTCTTGGGCTCTGCCTCGAGACGCTTGCTGTTTGACCATCTGTTTCCACGTTGCTCAGGTGTAGCAGGGGGTGTAGAAGGTCCTCTCCTCCTGGAGGGGTTTCTGTCTGGGCTCAAAATCAAGTGCTGATGCCGGAGAGAAAACCTGCAGATTTTACTACTTGCTGAACATTTTAATTAATGTTATTGTGTGATATTATTGTAACCTCAAGGAAAGTCTTGATCTATAAGATGACTGGGTGGTTAGAGAAGCAGCCTTGTGACCTGGGAGGTCAGCAGCTACAATCCCCAGACCACCGGGCTTCATCTGAAGAAGTTCATGAGAAACACAAGGACCAAGGCACATCACCCAAGCTGCTCAATGGCCATCAGTAGAAGACTGGTTGTATTAGGCAGCTTCGACGTCTGAGTGTCTGTAAATAATGACACCCCCCCCCCGCAAATACTTTACCAGGCTATTGCTGTAAATAAGAACCTGGTGAAATAAGGGTCAACAAGACTCGGTGTAACTAGTGATGACCTCCAGGCCTGCAGACTTCAATATGTTTTCAACTCCAGATCAATGCTCATCATCTTCTCAGTTTCTAAGTGAATATGTTAGAAAAATAATCAAAAAAATGATCTAAGTTTCTTAAAAATGTAGTCAAAGGTTCCTCCAACAGTTCCACACAGTCACTTTTATTTGAAGTCAACATTTTAAAACGCTTCCTTATGTTAGAAAATAGTTTTACAGGCATAATGCGGCCAAAGACGAATGCTCCTATTGGATGACCCTCCTCCCTCACTAGGGGCCCTTCAACATGCTGTCTGTTGGTGTTCTTCAAGCCTCCAGTGGCACTAAAGCTGCCCGAGATGCCGTTGATTTCATTGAGTCAAGTATTTCTCGACTTAAAGACATGCTTGACGTGTTTAAGAAGTCAAGGCACATGAATCGCCGTGAGCTTTCCAGATAAATAGAAATGTATCTCGCTCCTTATTTTGTGAACAATTGCTGTGGACTTTCTGCACCGAGCCCATCGCTCAACGCCAACAGCGAGAAAGACCTTTATCTCTTGTGGTGTGTTTGATGTAATGAGCGCCTTGCGTGTTGAACGTCTTCTTGTGATAACAGCAAATGAAACCCGTGAAGAACCTAATGGATTTCATGGCTTCGCACTGTGCCACGTCGTAGCTTGACTACCTGAAAACGCAGCACTCGGCACATTTCTTCTCAAAGAAGAGTTTACAAGGGCCTTGTGAAGAAGGTAAATCTCCATTAGGTTTTTATTGTTTGGAGGGAGGCACGTGTTTTGAATTACATCTGCGACCAGGAGGTGTGGGCACGAGGAGTCTATTAACTGATAGGGAAAGCAATTTATAGTTTTTGATTAAAAATAGTAAGGTTATCAGTTATTGGTTGGTGCAGTTAGCAAGGACGGTTCCTTTAAGCAGAGGTAGTATTAGTGAGGTCAGAGGTGCGTGGAAGCATTTTCCCCCGACATGTCTGTGTGCATGTGTTGTCTGAAAAGCATTAAACTCAACATAGACGCTGTTTTTTGATAAAGATCCCCCCCGACCCCCCTCCAGTGTCAGCAGCAAAGAGACGTTCAATGGAGTTAATAATGTTGTGAAATTTCTGCCTTTCTCTCTGGATGATGAACGAGCAGATTCAGGAGATATTTTCCACATTGCCTGGTGTCGTCAGAAGTATGAACCCTGAACGCGTCTGATGAATTCTTTCCATTTGAAACCTGGTGATAATTAGTGACTCCGGCCCGAGCCAAGGGTCTGGAGGATGGAAAAGACCTTGGGAGTGTTTTGTATATTTTGTTTCAAAAACGCTCGGTTGTGTTCTCTCCTCGCTGCTGTGAATCATCCAGTCGCTATGTCACACGGCGGCTGGAAGAGGAATCGCTTAATGATCTCTTTCTTTTTCTTCCATCTCCATCCAGTCTGCCTGCTAAACTCACCGTCCAGCCAAATATCTCAAATTCTTGTTGCTTGTTTTGGTATTACATCAGAGATGCCCTCTTGATGCTCGTCAACAAACCTCCTGTATAGAAACCAAGGAAGACGGGAATGCGGCTGTATGTAGGATATCAAAATATTAGTATCGGCCTTTAGTATTTCTGGGTGTTGCAATCCCTCGTTTTCATGCCAGACAAACATCTTTGGTTTGTGCAAGAATGTGACTCGAAATCTGCAGTAACTCTCGCAATAGGCCCGAGATTACACCACGCACATACAGATACAAGGAAGGAGTTTTTATATTATGATAAAAGTAGTAAGTGTTGTTTGAGGTGGGATGGGGAGTTTGCAGTTTGTTTGTCTGAAACTTAAATCTTACAGCTTTGTGTCTCTGCTGCCAGTGACCAGCTGAGAGATATTAAAGCTAAGTGGCAGCTTTTCTCTCTGAGGCAGGAAGTGGATAATTGGCCGCGATCTTCTCCCCCTCAGTTGGTCCCACCTCAGCACCGTCAGTCATCTTGATGAGCCTTCGTTGTCTATCTTCATTGAAAGGTTGAGCTAACCAGCATCCATGAAGCCACGCAGGCAATCTGCAATAAGGTGGGCTGACGAGTAGGGAGCCAGCAGACCCGGGTTCATGATCCCACGTTGGCTAGCATCCACCGGCTGAAGGGTCTTTGAGCAAGACGCTGAACCCTACCAGCCCCAGGGTGCTGCTGTGTCGCTGACCCTTGGTGGAGCATCATGAGGGGGATTCACGTCACTACTCTCAGGATATTGTCTGTGTAAATGCTTCTGTGAGAATGAAGAGAATGAAAGAAGTAAATGTTTTGTTCTCCACCACATCTGAGCATCGGCAGATGAATGTTTCTTGAGTCCACGGCTACAGATCACACTGTAATATAACATTGTGTTGTATAAACTGACTTATAGCAACCCTTTCTTCTTTGGATCTTTATGACTTGTGGCCAGTCCCTCCAAGTCAATTAGTTTCTCTTATAATAAAGCCGCAATTTGATGTATTGTTTTTACTGTAAATAAATACAAACAATGCAAGTAGTTGCAATTGTTGAGCTGCAGTCACAGACAGCATTAGTAGATCTGAAGCAGTGATGTGGTGGAGGGTAAACCCACCTGATCCTGGCCTCATGATGATCATAGTTTACCTTTATTTACCACTATATCACTGAATTAAAGTATTATAGTGATTCTTGATACACCACTGCATAACTGCTATCACTGCATAACTGCTACTGATATATCAAGTTCTTAAGAAAACGTTGTAAACTTTTCAGGAACTAAGAAAAGCAGCCCTGTTTTCAGTTTGACCACCAATGAAATTTGAGCAGGTTTCAAAAGCCCAAGGCTCGTCGAACCCTGAGAGGAGCATTTAATCCTTCAATTGAATTTACAACATGAAAATCACCAACATTGCACATAACAGCGATGTTCATCAACATCCTCTCTGTGGGTACGTTGTAGATTTAGCCTGCAACAGTCTGCCGGGCCGTTGCTTGGACATGTTTTTGAGGCGTCTTTCTATTATAGGTTCATTGAAGGCCACACATTGGTTTCTGAGGCTCCTTAACCTGTTCCTACTGGGAGTAATCATCTTGACATGTGGTACCCCAGGGGAAGAGCCGGGTCACAAGCCCAGTCTGAGGGCAGTTTCCTGGCATGGATTACACAAAACCGTTCTTTTAACTAAACTATAACTCAAATACACCTTAACCTGGGCAGCCTCCCTGGCTGGTCCCTGAAGGTCTCTGGATCAGCTCTTCTGAGGCAATCAACTCCCACCTGGCTGATTAGTAACACCCCTCAGCTGGAGCAAGATGGCCGACTGGCTGTCCGGTGGGAGATGTAGTCCTTTCTCCCAGTTTCTCTGTGGCAGATAGCCCAATCTGTCACGACGGATTCATTTACTAATCGGTCGCCTCTCGCCACCCCGCTGCACCGCGGCGTGTCGTTTGATTTGTAAAGACAACATCCTGGTTACGTAGTTTGAAAAACCAAGAGAAATGTGACTAAAGCGTTCACATGGTGGTGTTAACCGGATTAGGATTAATGTTATTATGAGGTCCCTTAATCTAGTTCAGATCCTTTAGTGTGGCTGAAGCACATCTCTGTATGTTTGTGTTCTGTATTTCTATCAGAGCCAAAAGTCTCCTGATTTCATCCGTTTGGTTTTTTTTGCCTGTCAAACAAAAGAAAGTCTCCGTATCATTCATCAATCTAACATTTAAAAGTCAGTAACAATCCCATCTAATCTCCTAGCGAATCTTGTGATGCCTTTGAAGAAACTCTCGTTTATACATTTCTGTAACTTTGATTACAATCAAATGTGCATGAACGCTCTCGCTCATCAAAGCGTCTCCTCCCGCTCTCTGCAGGCTGAGGTGGTAAATAAGGAAGGGTTACTTAGTGCCGTTTGAGTCCCTTTGTCTTTGCTCCACTGTTTGCCCTCCACACATGGTTGCACACTCGTATACAAGGATGAAAAAAATAGAAGCAACTTTCTTTATGTAAACTTTCTTTACTTTCAAATTGGCTGTGAATGTGAGCTGTGAAAACTCGTTCACGTCTGGGAGTGTTAGTGGTCAGTGGACTACAAAAAACCTGCAGAAAGTAATAAATCCGATCATTATTAGATTAAAAGGTATTTTAACTGATGATGTCATAATGGTATTGGCTACAAATATAACAACTTGAAGTGATTTCATTATTAGTAAATATCATTATGACATCATCATCAATTAAAAATGTGTTACCCCCTTTATGAAGTAAAAGTATTAATGCTGGTTAATATAATAAAATATAATAAAGTTTAGATATTTTATTACATTGTTATAACATTATCACAATATGGCATTTATTACAGTATCTGTTGCCTTTAAAACAGATAAAATCACGTAGCAACCCAAAATTGATTTTTCTGTATTTTTGCTCCTTGCAGTTCCATAATCTAACATTTGCGCTGAGCAGGATGATAAATTGAAAAGTGCCGCCCCAGTTTGTCATTTGGCCTTTCAACAATGACAGTAGGTTGTTTGTTCTTCTGAAGAAAAGGAGAAAAAAACCAAGACACTAAAAACCGATATATATATATGTATATATTGAACTCCCTCAAAAGAAGTACAGTGAGCATTTTTTCCAAAGAAACCGTTCGCACCCGAGCATGAATGAAGCCTAAGTTTTACTGGTTCTGCTGCATGTTGTAGCTGACCGACCCAAACAAGGCCTACCGTTGTCTGGAGTCTCTCTCTCTCTCTCTGTGCAGAAGTGTGATATGGCATCGCTGTTTGTGGATCTCTTCAGTCGAACAACAGATGTCATTTTGCAACAGATTTAGAAATCATATGAGCGAAAACAGACAGGCTGTTTAAAGTTGACACAACAAACGCAATAAAAGGAGAAAGGAAATTATATTGACTCTTCAATTGATTTGATTTTCTGATTTCTCTGTCTGGGTGTAAACAGACTGGTACGACATTTCTCTTGATTTAGTGAACATTTGATAAGGTGTTCAGCTATCTATCTATCTATCATCTATCATCTATCTATCTATCTATCTATCTATCTATCTATCTATCTATCTATCTATCTATCTATCTATCTATCTATCATCTATCATCTATCATCTATCAATCTATCTATCTATCTATCTATCTATCTAGAGCAGAGGAAGGAAGGCCAAGAGTCTCATTGCAAAGAGGGAAGCAGCTGCAATGTTATCTGCTACATACATGTGCATTACATGTAAGGCTGTAAGTGCTCAGAAGTTGACAGGAGGAACCACCAACCTACCGAGCAGACAATCCACCAACAGCAGCAACATGCTGGATACCAACATGAGCAACTCTTGACCTGGGAGTTTAAATTCAGACTCGTCTCATCGTTGCCCTTTCCAGATTGCAGTTCTTGCTGCCTGTGAGGGAACCATAAAATGCCAAGCTAATGAAAATGAATGGGTTTCAAGATGTTCTGAGCAAGTATTACATAAAAGACCTTTGCAGCCCTAAATACACCATTAATGTTAATTATGTGTATGAGCTGCTGAGCTGCTGTCGTGTTTGTCAGCGCGTCACAATAAGAGTCTGTTTTGTTGTGAAGACATGGGAAGTGGCTCTCAAACAGGCAGGATGTCCATCTCCTTGCTTATTTGGGCCATTAAAAACTCACCACATGTGGACACTGACTTAGAAAGGAAGTAAACTGAAAGAACTGCCAAGAGGCTGATGGGTAAGCCCAGGTCTGGATGCTGTTTGACTGCTCTTTCACTGGTAGGCTGATGGACATCCCTTAATATTTTCTGTTTTTCCATGTGGGAAATCAGAAACATCAGGTGTCCTCGGGCTCTGCTGCTACAACCAGCATTCGTGTTTTTTCCTTCTCACCTCCTAATATCCAGCAGACACACAAAATTGCTTCTTGACAAGTAGATGTTCAATAGAGTAATATTACCTTGGGCTATTTTGCTGAGTGTGTCAGAAGTGTTATTTCTAGGTTTTCATGTTGAAAGCATCAAAGTGTGAGAGCAACCAGCTGACCATAACCTCCTATGGAAGGGTGTACAGTGAAATGGGAAAACCTTCTACCATATTGGCATCATTATAAAGCTTATTTCCACCACTGGAAGGGGGTCTGGTATTAGATTTTGACTCTATCTGATTACAATCCATACAGCCAAGATCCATGTTAATGGAGGTTAATGCAGGTGGAAGGAGGCTCAGAGATGGAGAGCCGAGGAGGGAAAACCTCCTGTTGGTGGAAAGTTGTGCAAGGCTGCTTCTGAGTAAAATATACATTCATATTTTACCAAATTAACAGACTTTTGTAATCAAA